>JANRGW010008397.1:0-21941 GCA_024733675.1 Psilopsiagon aymara
TTTAAAGCTTCCTTGACCAGTCTGGCAAGTCTGAGCTCCAGAGCCCCTATCCACCTCTCCCAGGGCTCTGTAGTCCTTAATGTTCTCTGGGCTACTGCTGTTTGTATCAGTAGCACCCACATGGATCACTAGAAGTAGGTAATAGTCAGTGGGACTTACTAGACCAGGCAAATGCTAGAAGCTTGTCAGCATCTTCATGACATAAAAGTCCTGTGGATTCCTCTGAGATGCCTCAGGCAGAAGGTAGGTAGTCCCATATTTTGCACAATAGTGGTAGAGGCATGTTTTTAAATGTATGGCCTCTGGAATGTAAAAATCATCCAGACACGAGGCTTTGGATCCAAGGATGTAGTTCAAAGAAGTTAGGTTTTTGAAGTAAAAGGGACATTTTAGAGAGCCTCTATCATCCACAGAATAAATAATTCATCCCATGACACTGCTCAGGGACAGTCTTTGTTTCCCTGGCCTGGATGCCTATCTAGCATAACCTAAACCCTGGCTTCATAGGAATTTCAGAGAAAAAAATTTCCATCTGTTTCATGTTTGCTTTAAAATTTTTGAGGGCATTGAATGGCTTCCTTGCATGGAATTCATGGTGCTCTCTAGTCAACCCAGTTTCTTGGCTTTCTGACCTAGATGCCTTTTGAAATGTTCTTTAGCCAGCTTTTTGAATGCTTATTCGTAGGTACCTGCCCTTGTGATTTGTTTTCCATCAAATTACAATTACTAGTAACACTGTTAGCTGTCATCTCAACTACCTGCCAATTACCTCTGTTTTTTTATGAGATGAGCACTCTGAGTTTAGAATCGAACTGGATGGCTCAGGTGGTTTTCCAGTTTGGTGTTAATCTTCACTTCTGCTGTTCAAAATGAGTGTGTTTGTGTGAAAAAAAAAAAAAAAAAAAAAAGCACTTTATGTTCTCTGATGTAATTTGTAGTCCATCATTATTGAGAATTCCTGACGGTCCGTCCCATTGACTTGAGTAAAACAGCCATATGACAACTGGTAACATGTGTTAAGACAAATGCGAGGCAGATCTCCTTTTCCTTCTCTAGTGTATACAGCCTGTGTGATTCAAAGGCTTGAAAGGAATAACTCAGACTAGATTTGAGTAGAGATCTTATATCTCTGAGATGACTTTGGTCTGAATTAGATGTGTGCCTGTGTACTTCAGGAGCTGCAGAGAAGGACAATAAAGTTTACAGCCTATAAAGAAGACACCTGGATTTTTTAGCACCTACAAGCAATGAGAGAAAGTAATGAGGAAGGAGGAATTTGGGATGTGAGTGTGGTGAAGCGCCAGAAAGTAAAAGAGCAGGTATTCTTCCTTCCTACAGAGCTGCTAGCAAGAAATAGGTGTATGAATCTTTCCCTAGGGTTCGAAATCATCGTTGCATTGACTCTAAAATATATGGACATGGAATTTTGTGTCAGGAGCCTTTCCTGAGTTATTTTAAATATTTCTGTTTTAAGATGTTCTATAGTCCCTAACTGGCACCTTGAATTCTATTGATCTCTCTCGTGAAAGCTGTTAAAACAGGCATTCACATCATGTGTTTTCTGACAAGAAAGGACCCTCATGTGTGATTCAGGAACGTACACTCTTATATATCACAGCTTTCACACTAATTACAAGTCTCTTGAGATGTATTAGTTCTTTGCTGACCAGTAAACTATCTCTTCCTTTTGGTTTGTACACGTGTGCTCCTCTGGACAGCATATACTGCTGCTGTGCAAGACATTCAGCTTTTAATTCGTAGTGATTCCTAGATAAAGTACAACCACATGTTTTCTCATTGCTGAGAATGTGGACTGAGGACAGGAACACAGAACTCCACTCACTTACAGGTAGGAAGCTTCCTAAATCCCCTGTGTCTCTCTGAAGACAAGGAAGTGAAGAATTTCAGTCCCAGAAAGAGTAAGACACATTTTTAGTTGCTGTTAGGGGGGAGCAGGAGTTGACAGTCAAATCTGTCATTTGCCTTAAATTTCAAATCTTTACAAAAACATGTCAACTTGGGTCATCTTAAGAGAGAACAAAGTGGTGAATACACACAAGAAATTTAACTTCATCATATACAGAGGAAACATTTAGCCTGAAAGAATATTCATAGCAACTAACAATATATTAGAACAGATTCAGTGTTCTCCTTCCACTTTGTAAGGACAGAAAAAAAAAGGAGAAAGAAAATAAAACTGAAACTGAGATTGCCCTATAAAGTCAAGACATCTGGGAAGGCTGCTAGAGAATGTACATGCTTCCTGCATCTCAAGTTACATGGGTTTTGTTGCTTGGTAACAAGCATCAAAGTTCCCTTTCATGTTTTATTTTCTTCAGTATTCACTGTTTATAGGGTATTTACTACTCTGACACCAGAATCCTGTCATTGAACAGCTGTCATGGAGTCTGTCTCCTGTGTAAACACTCTTTTACAATCCTGACTTCTCCTCAATAGATCAATATTTGATTTGTACTCAGAGGATTCAGATGTGGAAATGCCCTTTGAAAAGCCTCCTTATCTTTCCAGGGTGCAGACACACCTGAGAACACTGTAACAGAAAGCAAAATCATGAGCAGAATGAAGGGGGAAAATAAAGAAAAAAGGAAACAAAAAGAGACAAAATCCCCTCTCATATCAAAACCTGCCAAATCTTCTTTGCAAATGACTTCAAAATGAAAAGCCCGGGTTAAAAAATAAAAAGAAATATTGCAGTTGCATTGTAGAAACTGAACAGCTTTTTGCATAAGACTGCTTGCCTGAAACACCTTCTCTGCCTCCTGCCAAAGTCAAGAAAACGTCAAGAATTACAGCAACAGGAAGATAATATATATTTCATTGGTTCTGATACTGCTTAAGTTTTTCCTGGTCACTGTGAGCAGAAACTTTTGACTCTTAGAGTCAAGACTTACAGCTTGACAGGAAAAATTCCTCCCCTTAAAACCTGAGAGTATCAGCTGCAAAAACTGTATTCTAAAAATTACTTAACAGATGGTGAATGCAAAAGTTGCTGCTTCTTCATTTTATCAGTTCAAGTAGATGCCATCATTTGTCAGTCAGCTCTGTGTTTTCTCCTAATAAGAGTCTTGTTGCATTTTTGTAGTCATAACTATAAATGGTGGCATCTAAGACACCTCCTCACACTGTCTAAATGGCAATATACAGCTAAAGATTATGAAAAGTCAAGCCCTGCACAGAGCAGATGGCATCCATCTTATTGCTCAAATGCACAGCTTTTTCAGTATGCACAAGCCAACACCAGTGGATCCTAATCAAACATATGGCTCATGAGTATGTTTTTCAGCACCATATTTCTTGCCGATATATACAATTACTGCATGCAATGCTTGAGGCCTGGGGAAGAGTGGCTCGAGAGGTGCTCAGAAGAAAAGGACCTGGGGGAGCTGAACATGACCCAGCTTGCCCAGGCAGCCAAGAAGGTCAATGGCATCCTGGCCTGTACCAGCAATGGTGTGGCCAGCAGGGCCAGGGCAGTCGTCAACCCCCTGTACTTGGCACCAGTGAAGCTGCACCTCAGATCCTGTGTTCAGTTCTGGGCCCCTCACTACAAGAAAGATATTGGGTCCAGAGAAGGGCAATGGAGCTGCTGAAGGGTCAGGAGAACAAGTCTGATGAGGAGCAGCTAAGGAAACTGGGGGTATTTTGTCTGCAGAATGGAAGGCCCAGGGGGGACCTTATTGCTCTCTACAACTACTTGAAAAGAGATTGTAGTGAGATGAGGATCAGTCTCTTCTTCAAGTAACAAGCGATAAGACAAGAGGAAACAGCCTCAGGCTGCACCAGGGAAGGTTTAGATTGGATATCAGGAAAAAATTCTTCACTGAAAGGGTGCTCAGGCATTGGAACAGGCTGCACAGGGAGATGTGAAATCACTGCCCTGGAAATATAAAAACCAAGAGGATGAGTCCTTTCTTTAGTGAAATGGTTTAGTGGTAGACTTGGCAGTTCTGGGGTAACCACTGGGTTTGATGATCTTAAAGGTCTTTTCCAACCTAGCTGATCCTATGATTCTAAAGCATTTTTTGTCTCTCCCCACTGGAATGTCATGGCTAGCAGATGACTAACTGCCCAGCCCAGCTCGATGCAAAATTCTTGTCATATTTCATCAGCTCTGTATTGGCTGTATTGGCTGGCCTAGTTGGTTTCAACGGTGGTGGGGCTGGTGTTCAAAATTCAGGCAATGTACATTTCTATATAGACAAGGCAGTGTGGAAGTGCAGGAAGGTCTATGCTCGAGGGCAGCAACACAGTTGCTTTTTGCTGGCTGTTTTCCTGCTGGGCAGTCCTCCATGTGTGCTGGTGCCTGAGGCTGTCCCTCCCCAGCTGCAGGTCTTTGCGCTTCCCCTTCTTGAAGTTCTTGGGGCTCGTGCCATGGCTGGGTGCTGCCCTGGGTGATGCAGAGAGCAGCACCAAGGCATGACTCCGTGCAGGAGGAGGGAGTTGATTGCCACCATAGTGAGTTTGCACGCTGCAGAGCAGGATGGTAGGAGAGCAGGAGAGTGGAGCCTAGGGATGGGAGGGCAGAGGGTGCAGTGAGGAGGAGGGAGGGCAGGACTAGGGTGATGACTGGTGGGACACAGTCTTGCTCTGGGGAGCCCGTGGCTGGAAATATCTGCCCCAGGACCAGCTGGAGAGTGTCAGAGCTGTAGCTGGGCAGGTTTATTTTTCAATAGATCTTGACTACTGGGAGCTTCTGGTGGAACTGTGGGAAGGCACATCCCCCAGTTGCTGGCCTGTTCCTGGTTTCAGTAGCTCCTGCCCGGACTGGAAGTAGATGGGTGTGCTGCGGAGTCCTTGGGCTCTTTCTGATCATCTTGTTGCTTCCTAAATATAGCAATGGGGACAAAAGGATGGCTGCCAGTGCCTCAGGGAAGGGCAGCTGCTGAGGTGCTGGGGAGGTCATCTATGTTAGTCTCCTCAGGGCTGTTGTTGTAGACTGGGCCAGGTGTGGGAGACCCTCCTTGGGGACAGCCTTGGGCTGTCCTCTCACCCCCCAGGTTGTGGCCATCTTCTAGGCACTGCAGACAGGCCTCCCCACTGCACTATTACACAGCAACATCGATAAGCTGGTTCACAAACATCACTGTGCAGTTTTGCAGGAATCACCCCTCAGCTGGAACAGATCTTCATACAGCCCACTGAGGATGAGGCCACGTGCCATGAAATCCTTCACCATGGCTGCCCATGAACACTGGTCTCCAAAGATGAGTCTCAGTTCCTTTCACACCCAGGGCAGAAGGTGCTGAATGAGACCTGGGTGGTGCTGGAAAATGGGTGCCCAGGTGATGGGCTGGAGGCCACCCAGGGGAGCTCTTGGCAACATTCCCACAGGCTGGGACCATGTTGCTGCAGGCCAATGAAATAAATTATTGACCTCGTAAAGCATAAATTGTTAGACTGAAAAAATCATTTATTCTCTTGGGCATCTTATGTTTGGAGCAAGTATTTTGCAGTCTGTTGTTCTTCCCAGTGATTTGAATTCCCTGAAAGGACCCCAGCGTATCCATTAATGCTAGGCAGTGCTAAAATATGCTAACAACATATTGATCACTGAGTACTTCCCTCCTCGATTACTACATTTTCTTTACATGTGGGTATTGAAGACAGAGAAATATTCCCTACTTTGGCATCATTCTCTTCATATGGAGGCAGCTACTGCCATACGGTAAGTTACTGCTTTCATATACCAAGACCTACTGTATGTTCAACAGAGCAATGGTACCAAAGAATGCATGGAAAAAGACATAAAAATTTTGTGGTAAGCTAAGCATTAGCAAAAATTAAAGCATGCTCTGCATTTTGGTATTTCTCATGGCGTATTATTTCCCTCCCCTTTGAAATATTATAAGAATGTGGACTTTTTCAACACATTGTTAAGCACTACTAAGTTATTAGCACCTCCAAGAAAATTTATGACTTCATCTACACAGTATTTGTCACCATGGCAACAAAACTTTAGTGTAACAGTAAAGTTAAAATGTAATGTACTTTCTTTCCTCTATGCCTTAATGAAAAACATTAGCTAGAAAAAGTCATGCTGAAACTGTGACTTGATTGCAAACAATTTCATAACAATTCCTTTGAATCTCTAGACTTAATACGCTTTCAATAAACTTTACAAGAACTCTTGCACTGCAAAAAGGCGATAATTAAGTGCATGGTATATGTATGAAACATAAAGAAAGAGAATTTGAAAACATAAAATGCTTACAAAAGAATATATTTGACACTTGATAGTTGTCTTTGAGAAAAAAAAAAAGACATTTGAAAAATAGTATGGCTATACTCAAGAGGTTCTGGATTGGATTTCTACTTCTAGCTTTCACAGCACACTGAAATTAGCTCTGCTGATTTCCACCTGCCAACCATCTGTTGCTTTGCCTATATATCATGCCTTTTCAAAATTTTATCAGATCTTCTCTTATATGTGAACATTGGCCAATTACTCTGTATTTGCACAGAAAGGTGCAAACGTGGCTGACCATTAATTAATAAGTATGTAAAGGCATTAAGTGCTTGTAATAGCATTATTAAACCCTTTGGAAAATTGGAGTTAGAGAGATATTTCTGTTGTACACAGAACAGAGCTGCCACAGTACCACTATCTGCTATCCACATATAAACCTGGCTATTTAAAAATGTAAAGTGCCAGGCATAACTCCAGTTTTCAGGCTTTGCTAATCATAGCTCACTCCTCTCCCTGCCTGCCTGTCACAGAGACACACAGCCTTGTTCCTCCTCTGATCATCTGGCTGTCAAACTCACAGCTTGCTCTCAAGTAACAGCAAAACCACACCATTCATCGGGACCTGGAGCAAAAACACACTTAAAAAGTGGCATAGTAGTTTGCTTTCCTTGCAGACAGAATTATGACTGGTATGAGTGTGGATGCAAGAGAATCACAAGGAGACATGGAAGACCTGGGTAAGTTATCTCTACTGTTTATATGTTTGTTTCAGTGAACAATGACAGAAAAAGTCAAGGGAACTGGAAAGACTTTCTACTGTGGTTTTCAAACAGCTTTAAGCACTGTCCAAGTAGAAATTCTCATTTTGATAGTTTTGATTGGTCTTGTTGATACTTGATTTGTCTTTCTTTCAGTTACTAGTAACACATTCATGAATGTTTATTTTCAGTGTCCTCTCTACAATGATCTTTTTAATCTCAAATTTTATATATGTTTTCACCATGTATCTGTCAGTTCCTGTGTTAATATAAGCATAAGCACTACACAGGTGCGTTTTGGGGGAGTAAAGGTCAACACTTTCCAAAAATCAAACCTTAGGAGTTGGTTAGTTACTATGTAAATGTATCATTAATTTCAAATTGCAAAAATATCATCTATCTCTAGTCATCAAAGCTGGAGCTCTATATTTACCCTCCCCTTCTGTGTAACTCGGTGTCAGGCACATGTGAAGTCCTAAAAAGACATACAGGAGGAAAAAAAAATCCTATATGCAGTTATAAATGCAGAACAGCAACAGTCTTCCATGAATTTGATATTCATGTGTGTTCCATGGATATCTAGAAGAAAAACTGATCATGAATCCTTATCCACAAAGCAAAAAAGGTTTGGCATTTTTAAAGAGGCATAATCACTTCTCTTCTTGCCTTCACTAGAAAACATTGAGGTTTATGCGGCCTATATTACTATTCCTAATAGTACATATTTGACATGTTTAACAAGACAACTTGCACTGTAAAAAGCTGTACTCTTGACAGCACTCTTGATGCATTTTTAGGGCATCATATTTGAAGATGCAGTAATGTCAAAGCAAATCAGAAAGCTACACTAAAGAGTTCTAGAAGTATTTTTAATTCTGTAGTTCTGCAAGGTACACTAAATGTATGGCTTCCGTGTCTAACAGTGCATAGGTACACCTAGATTTTGCAGTGCCACCTAGACTTCATTGACGTAGGCTACTGAAATGAGTATCACTTATCCTGCTTGCAGGATTGCACTAGTATGTTTTCTTAGTGTGTATGTGTTCATGTCCCAAAGTGTCAGTCCCTGAATTCACCAACACTAAAGTATCCCTTGTGATCTCTAGTTAGAATATTAGATCAGCTAGGGAACATGGTTTCTGTTTATTCGCATGCTTGAACCAATTTCAGATTGACTTTCCCAGATGACTTTTCTGGCTCATGGGCCTCAGCTTTTTCCAGGATAAGAATTTTCCTGTCATTCCATTGGAGGCTGCTCTTTATACAAAACAACTGCATGTTTACTTGACAAATAGAGAGAGGGTATATGACGTATTTCTGGGAGCTAGGAGGCTTGGGTCGTGTCTTTCGATCACAGTTATATTACTCATATAACATACAGTCAGGGCTTTGGTGTTTTTATTGAGCCTTGCAGCTACCAAGAAATTAATCAGAATTGGATATTGACATTTCCTTTTCTCTCTGTGGACATGTTTTACAATTAGAACACCTACATCACATCTGCTGCTATGAAAACCCTTAGTATGGAGATTTACAATGAAAGCTTCACTAAAATCTTGAGTAGGACATTGAAGAATGAATGAGATTTCTCAAATCTTGCTCCTTTCTTATTTCAGCTGGATTTCAGCTTAGTCTCCAGTTTTTACAGACATTTTTTGGCACTCACACCTCCTTTTAAAGATGCTAATGTGGTGCCATTCTAACTCAGAGGTACAAAATCTAGCTGGGGAGTCAGGCATCTAAAGTTTGTCTAGCTTCACAGTCCTTTTGTGAATCTGGTCTTAGAAGATTTTTGTAAATGAACTGTGTCTGACTTGCATTCTGTCACCATCGTGGGTCTATGCCCATGGCCCTGCTAAATAAAAGTCACCTTCTCTAGCAAAAAATTGCCGAGAAAAAACACAGGAACATTTACTTACTATGCAACACAAATATCAGTCAGGTAAAGAGGAAAGGGAAAGAGAAGGGAAAGGGAATGGAAAGAAAATAAAAATACCTCTTCATGAACAATTTTACAATAGGTATAATGCTGTGGTGCGATAATTCAGGCTTAATATGAGAGAACGACACCACCTACCTAAGTTTCAATCTTCTCGAACTAGTGTCAATAAATCACTTCTACCACAAGACCATCATTGTGCTCATACAAATTGTATGGTCTCCATAAAAACTCACTTATATGTACTATTTGCAAATTACCAATTTCCAGTACTAAAAAGTAGATGCTGTGAATTACCCATTTCCTGAAAAACATTATTACTTTTCTAAAAGTACCATTGTGCCTAGACAGACGAATTTATTACCTTGGGCAGAATAAATCCATCAAGGAAGTAAAAGCAGATCTCTGATATCAGGTAACACAAACTTTAAGATCTGTAAGGATTAATAGGATCACATATTGAAGCATGTGTAGTGAAGCATGTACAATGAAGTACAATACAGCTTGTAAGATGTTACCTCATAATTCCTTCCACAAGCTGTAACTTCATGTATGGGCAGCGTTCTCTGGAAATGACTTGTGACAGAGAGAAACAGGTATATTTCCACTGAGTAGTGAGGTACATATTTTAGGCAGAGGTAGTCACAAATTCCTTTAAGCATGAAGCTCTTCAGCTTGGTTGCACAGTTTTCCAAGCCACATTTCAAACTAAACACTCTCTACTCTTTACGAAGATCCCTTACGGCACCCCTGGCAGTTCAGAGGTACCCCAGTGGCTGGCCTTGAACTCAAACAAGACTCAGAGACTTAAGCTGCTCACTTGAGATTTCTCTCTCCTTCGTTATTGAAGAAAATGTTGATTTCCCCTTCTGTTTGTTCTTAATGGGGAAAACATCACATAAAAGAATGAAACTTCAGACTACTGAACTCACAAAATCTAGTCCATTTCCTGTTTATATGTTTCTCAGGTGTTACCAGTGTATCTAACATTTTATGATTAGCATGAAGGTGTTTAATACAGTAAGGCTTTTCTGTGATTTACTGGCAAGTAATGGAATCGGAAGGGTCAGGTGAAGGTTATTTCTTTAGAAGTCTTCCATGATCTGTTATTATTTATGAAGAGATTCTGTGTTAATAAGCATGGATTGAAGTAAAAGAGGAGGAGAATGGAGATAGAGAAGAGTGTGAGAAACACTGAATGCAACCTTTCCTGTCATAAGTGCAGCAGATCTATGCTCTAGAATGTATCAAGCTAGAAAAGATGTTAGGTGTATGACAGAGGTCTATACAGTCTATTCAGTGCCTTCAGTTCCTCCTTTTTCGTGAAGCTAGAGGACATCAAATGAAACCCATGTTTATTAATCTCAGAAAAAGAGAAAACATACTTAAAATAAAAGATACATTTAAGTCGTGAAATGTTTTGCTGCAGTGTATTACTGATGACAGTAGATTGCACAGGTTGAAAAGGGGAATAATGAACTTAATAGGAGAGAAATCATTGAAGACTATTGCACACAAACTACCTCTGGCTCAAGGGGTCCTTTAATTCCAATTTCACAGTCCAGCTGTTCTTGGACATTTTTTCTTTCTCCTATCCTATAGACTTTCTATTCTGTGTTCTTCCCTTGGCATCTGCTAGCTACTACCACAAGACAGAAAATATTAGGGAGAGACTATATGACCTGTTTTCGTCCTTATGGAACCTTTTAAAATCACATCACTTGGACCAGGTTAGAAATTCTTCCATCTTTGTGAAAAAAATCTGTCAGCATCTTAGGATCATACATAATAATACTTCCTGCCTAATTGCTGTGAGTGGCTTGGTTGTTTTCCTGCCAAAAACTTGTCAAGGTGAATTATTGCGCATGGGAAATACAATCTGCAATGAGATTTTGAAATCAGTCTAGTTTAGATGTACACAGCCAAACTAATTGCAAAGGACAGATACAGCTGAAGACTACTTTTATCAGCAAATAAGGTATTTTATGCCATCTCCTAAGGAAAAAACCCCAAACCAACATATTGCATAATCTTTAGTTTCCAGCCAACCTGGCCAAGTATTTTTTTTATCTATAACATTTACTAGTTCAGGTTGATTTTTTGGTTGTTTGCCTCAATAAATACATTTTGAAACATACAAAATACTTAAATATTCATGCTGTTTTAATTTTTCCAAAAAAAAAAAAAAAGGCTTTTATAAAATCCAGCATCTTGCTCTGGAAATGTTAAAGTTCAGCTGAAAAATAATTGATCTTGTTTGTGGATGTACTTTTTCTCTGTCTTCTTGTTTCTTTGTACTGCACTTGTGGAAATATACTATGAAGAGAAGAACCTGACCTAAGCATTGAAAGTTCAGTCAAAGAAGACTGAGTAATTCTAGTTTTCTCTTTCAAATCCTTACTAGCTTAGTCTTTTAGAAATATTTGACACACCTGTGATGCATTCATCTGGACTTAAAAAATCACAGCTGCCAAAAGACAAGTTCTTTCAGTCACTTTCACATATTGCAGTTCATTTGACCACAGGAACATAATACAAATATTTGTATCTTACTGTTTGTTGAGTGTGTAACACTTAATCCACACTCCAAATCACATTTCCATTTCAGCAGTGTTGTCTTCAATGTTACTGTGTAAGCCTATCTTTTAATAAATTAATTTGAAACCTTGAAAACCTTGGATGGAAACACAGGAGTTTCTTACTTGAATGTATCAGGCTTTGAAAAAAGACATCACAGCCATATGGCTGATTTCAAAGTCTGAATGCAGATCTTCAAGAGTCATTGCCAACAGAGGACTGTGAGATGCATGAGTATGTCTCGGAGCTCTTGTCAAGTCTGTACAAAAGCATGACTGTTCCAGTAGAACAAGAACATCGAATACAAGCAGACAGAGGAAAGAGCAGGCTGTTGTTTCAATCTCTTTGCTTGAGGGGTTGGCAACATAACTCACTGCTGTGTCTTCAGTGGAACTAATGGGGAATCACAGCCACAGAGTGCAAAAAGCATCTTCAGGCTGTGCCATGTCTATGCCTCATTAAAGACAGATGGATGTCACAGACATACTGATGATGCTAATGAAAAGTAGGCTTTCTTTTCAGTATTTTACAGTAGCAAAAAAGTTTTTTTCTCAGAATCCTTCTCAATTTTTTTTGGGTGGCAACTGTATCAGGTGAAATGAATTGTAATCACTGGCCATAATGCAAAATTAATCATTTGGCAGTATGGTAGCACCTTACTACCTGAAAGAAGTAACATGCCAAGGTCAGCAGATGCTTATTGCCTCTGGTGTTGACCCAGATCTAGTTTATTTACTGCCATATATCACATTGTCTGACTCAGATGTCTGGGTGGTAGGCATTCATCTTGAAGTGGATCCTCTTTTGTCCACATATGGGTAGAGATATGTGCTAAAAATAGTAAGTGCTGAATTTCAGGGAACAGCTTTGGAGGAAAGGGAGCCAACTACATTGCATATTTTTTCTTAGCCATTGTCTTATTTCCAAAACCTTGTTAGGGTCATCCAAGTGGCTTAGAGATAATGCTTGTTACTAGCAATTGGTATTCAAAAGAGAATGGTATCTCAAACAAGGCACAATCTTACAGCTTTCTTCAAGTTTCCAGAAATCTTATTCCCTGTTAGAGCTAAATCTGGAAACACAAGCAGTTGATACGTTTTACAGCACTGGTAAGGCTCCTTAAATTCAATACAGTGAGCTAGCACAATAGATAATAAATAGGCATTTTTTCACATCAGTACACATCAGTAGTTGCATTCTTTGTTTAATAATTTCTGAAGATCAGCAGTTGAAATACTGAAATCTTGAGGAATATATGTTGTCTTGAGTCACATTCTGCTCTCCAATAATGGAGGTGGTGGTGGGCTTTTTTTAGATAACTAGAAAACTGCTCCTGACAGAAACAAGTAATATTACAGGTTTTAAATGGAAGCAGTAGTGAAACCCTTGAACAGTTTTTAATAGAAGTAAGAATAAGGTTAAGAATTAGCAAGAATAAGATTTGTAATAAGGAAACACAAATAAACCCAAAATAAACCCCAGCTATTTTTTGAGCTGCTCTGAGTATTTAAATAAAAACTTGAAGTTATGATTTTGGAAAACAAGTCAAATTGATTTTTCAGTAAAGGTGAATCTGGGTCCCAGGAGCAGCCATGACACTGACAGATACTTCCAAATTTCTTACTTTACAGTGTGGGAGCATGCCAGGCCTTTGTTGCAAAACTTAAAGAAAGCTTAACCTTAGCAGAGGTGTGAGGCTTCCTCCTGTGAGAAGCAGTTGTTTCTGGGGAGCCCCTTTATGAAAACTACAAAGAACAAAACCCCTGTTTATCTGAAAAAGTCTGAAAGTCCAGAGGATCTTAGTTATGACCTCCTGGACCTATAGGCTCTGCACCACAAGCTCACCTGGTATTGTGAAATGTGTGCTCTTGTCTGTCTACTCCAGAATGTGTGTGTAATTCTTTATCCTGAAGCACTGCTGACTACTGTGATTTTTGCCCATTTGTGACTGGAATAATTAAAAAAAAAAAAATAACAATACTTAAATGCTAGATTTTGCCAAGTTCTAATTATAATTTAACCAAACATCTGCTCCACTGAATCTTAAAGCCTAAATCATGTATGATCTGACAGGTCTGGCTGAAACAAACACTACCAAGGAGAATCTCTGTTGTGTTCTTCTGCTAAATAGTATAAAAATCTATCAGTACTAGAGTGAAAAAATATGGTGAAATGTTCTTCTATTAAAATATTTTTTTTGTAGAAGCCAAAATATTTAATTTAAACACATTAAACTGGTTTATCAATCTCAAGAAACATTTCTAGATTATGGATCTGAATCTAATACATAAATAGAAAACCTGTTAAAATGCACATACAGAATGAGTTGGAAAGCTTCCTCTGTGATCCAGAAGAGGACAAATTAAACTTAGCACTTGCAACTTATCAGAAAAGTAAAATCATCATCTTCCAATCATCTATCCTTACTACCACAATGGAGAACAGAAATAGTTAACCAGTTTTCTTTCTTGGCTAGCAGCAACATGTAAGTATTCACTTTTAACAATAAAAATTATCAAAAGTGGTCATACTGTCCCATAGGTAGTTCAAAAAACCTCACTCTAAATACCATCCCCTACCAAGCATAGGTTTTATCATGCTTCAACTACAACCTCAAAAATTTGAGTTAATGTGAGCCCCTATTATGCTGCTGATACTGACAATTCTGGGTCAGATTTACCTACAAAAGTCTCACCCATGTTAATACTTTGTCCATTTAGAATTGGCATGAGATGAACAACCCAATATTAAAAGAAAAAGAGTTGAGGTAGGATAACAGTGTAATGTAACAATGACGACCTGCTTCAACACAGAAGATTTCACTGTGATAACAGAAACTTTAACATTGCACAGGAAGATCAGAGCTTTTATTAATCTTATTACTCTATTTAAAAAGAGATTTCTGGAGTGTTATTGTCCTAGTCCAGGTGTTTGATCAGCAGGTCATGCTTATGCACTGCCTCAAGAATGCATAAGCAGCACAGGAGATGCTCAGATTCTTCTTAAGGAAGAATGACTATAAGAAGCCTGATTTGTCATATTTGGCCAGAGAAGAAATGATCTCTCATTAATACATACTTTTCAGTGTAGTTTCTAAAAGAATAAGCTCACTGACATGTTGAGACATAATTCTTCATGCCTGCACACAAAAATGTTTGTAATGTTACTAAATAAAATTTAGTTTCTTCATCTGGTGTTTTGTGTGTAGAATTTCTGTACAGATCACACTAATTCTTCTGTAAGGTTTCAGACTTTAATTTTTAGTCACAAATTAGTTGAGGATGAGAAATCTGTTTTACATTTATTAAGTTTTGCTGAAAAAAATTCAAATGTTCCTAAATTTAAAATGTCAGAAGATTTTTTTAAAAATTAATTTAATTCACATTTATCTTCATGACATTGCAGTTGCTGTTTGTAGAAATTGACAAAATACTTAAATCATTTTGACGTATTCTCCCCAGTCTCCCTGCATCCATGTTGTTGCAATGCCTGATGATCCTCTTTCCTGCTCTACCAGACAAAAATAGATCTTCTATAAAGCCATGAGCATCATATCTGCTTCATAGCGCCTTGCAGATCACAAGATGACCTTACGGGAAGCAACATGTTGCATTGCATAAAAAAAAAAGAATCCTTCAGCAACCTCTTGAAAATGAGAAATAGACATACAAAAAATAGCTTCCATATGGCATTACACTGGTATATTAATACAGCACTGTTTTCCACAGAGTGAGAAACCAGAAATATTTAGGTCAACTCTACATGTGCAAAGTTTCTATTTGGGTCAGTCTTACCCCAAGTTTAAATAATGTAACTAATTGAAACCAAACTAACAGTTCGGCAGTAGCTACACACAGTCATTGCTGTTGAATGTTGAATGCTTTTTAGCCGAGCATTATTTCCATCCCCATTATGAAACTTTGTGATTTAAGAAATAACTGTTCATATTTTAAGGGAGGTATATCACAAATATGACAGCTGAGGGAGAGAAGCAGAAACTTGGCAACCTTGCCCTGAGGAGTTCTTAGCTCCACAGTCTGTCTGGGGAATGGTCCCCTGGGTCTCCAGGGTCAATTCTTTCCTGTTTTTTTCTCTTACACTTACCTCTTTTGACCTATCTCTTCACAACAAAGATCATTCCCAGTACACCCAGCTGTTGGAGGCAACTTAACTTTTTGAGATGAAAGGCTGTTGCATGGTGGTATCTTTTATGTTTGTGCACAACCATGGTCTTCTATGTGGAGTAAAGAGAAAGCAGCTGGGTGGTATACCTCGTTCTGTACTTTTAACAACATTATAAACTAAAACTTCACAAAACATGCAGTCGGCACCTGCATTTCATGCTTGTAAGGTTAAAATTACTAGGGACAATGAAGAAAGTAACTTCAAACACAGCATTTTTCTTTCCTTCAAAGTCAGTTCAACAAAGTGATACAATATTTCATGACCGAGAAATGTTGAATATTCTCTGTGGATATTTGCCATGTAATTAAATTAATATTTAAACTGAAATAATGGATATGACCAATTCATGACTTCTTTTTTTTGTCTGCTGCAGAAGATCAAGGATTCCAAACCAAGCTAACCCCTTTCATACCCCTGTACCTGTTCATCCAACTGTTTTCAAGTGGGTGTATTAAATCTAGCTAATTTCTTGGAGAAACAGAAGTTACGTAAAAGCTGGCCAGGCTTAAGTTGAAAACATTGACTTTGATAGTAGTGAGTAATACCTTTGTTTTGTTCACTGTACTGAAAAGAGTTTTAGTAAAATTTCCTACACTTTACTCTATGAGAATTTATTTGCTTCAGCTAAAATTCACTTCACTTGATACATGATGTTACGAAAAACCGTCTACTTTAAATACCATCACTAAACAGATAACAGAGAAGGGAGTTATTTAACAGAATAAATAAACATCTGAAAAATTTTTTTTTGTGACTAAGAGACAGCGTTCCCTGTTTATCCATGTTAGTTTTGGACATGGTCTGTAAAAATGAATTTTTGTTTGTTGCACCTGGCTCAAATGATTGTCAAGAAAAATTTCAGTAACAGAAAACTGTCAATGTAGAGAAACAAGACAATGTAAAAGGACTTTTTATTTTTCCCCCCTATGAAAAAGAAATTACATTTTAGTACTATTTAATAATTCTGTATTTGTTTTTAATGGTAAGTTGTAGATTTCAGAAAGCCTGTATTTTCTTTACAAGAGTACATATCCCAGTCCTGCAGGTAACTTCCGCTGACACTTGGGCGTGCCAAAGCTTAATTTGGCTCATTTCCGAAGTCTGGAGGATATTTTTATGAGCAGTGTTTGGGTTCTGTTGCTAAACAGTACAGATCTGAATTTCACCTTCCTCTCCACTTAATCTCCCTCAGACAGAATGCAATTTTGCATTCCCCTTGGGAAATGGACTAGGAAGATGAAATCAGTTTGGGAAGGCTGGAATGTTGAAGAGAAGAAAGAAATCTGGGATGATCCTTCCTAAGAGTATTAGGAAACAGGGACAGTAAGTTGATTTGTTACTTTGCATAAGTCTATCCATGCAGAATGTAAAATGGCTGTGGCAGAAACTGGGGAGAGACAGGGGAGGAAGCAAGATTGGTTTTCAATTTTGCATTCAAAATAGCAGTCCCTGATGTTCAATATTTAAACCCTTTCTTTTCTCAGATTGTTGCCTATTGTAATGTGTCTGTTCTACTTCCAAAATTTCTTTTCTTTCCAATTAACTATTTTTGTCACATAACAAAACTTCATATGCAACTTTGACTATAAACAACTGGACAGTAGGCGCAAAATGTTCATTTTGGAAAAATTACCACGTCATACTTATAAAACAGAAATTGCTGAATCACAGGTTTTCACCTGGAAACCAAAAGCTTTTAAAAAGTGCTGCCATTAGTTTTTAAGCTTTA
The DNA here is from genome assembly GCA_024733675.1 of Psilopsiagon aymara. Classification (NCBI taxonomy): domain Eukaryota; kingdom Metazoa; phylum Chordata; class Aves; order Psittaciformes; family Psittacidae; genus Psilopsiagon; species Psilopsiagon aymara. Next base: position 17,397 of record JANRGW010008397.1, read on the forward strand.
CAGCCACCCTTTTCAAGCTATTACCTGCAATGAAGTAGTATTTCCATAGTTTCATTTGAATACAGCTGCACATTTTAGTACAAAGTAAAAATGTCATTATTTGAATACAGTTGCACATTTTAGTACGAAGTAAAAATTTGCTAAGCTTTCTTTAGTCCTCTAATCAGTTCCAAAGGGAAAATTCACACAGTAATTTTCTGCTGAAAGCTAGGGTAGCTCAAAAGTTTATATTAACTTATTCTTTTGTTTATATTTGTTTTAAAGGGAAAGTATTGGGCCTTAAAAGCAAATTCAATTTTCACTTTGTCCTAAATTTGGCAAAATAAAAATCTATTGTTCCTTATTCTGAATAGCTTTTCTTATAAAAAGTCTATTTCCAAGGAACATCTATTCACTATGATTAAGGGGGAGAAACTTCAGTATTGTTATCATTTTTTCGGTAACACTATATTCATATTTAGTTCTTTTCATAAGAGACATAAGAAGAGGTTTCTTGAATATAAACATTCTTCTTCACTCATTTATTCTTTAAATGCATTTTGAGAGAAGATACACTGGGCTTAAACCATGACGTGTGCAATTAGAATGAGAGTTGTCAAAGTAGTTAAAAGCCGTGTACCTTTGTAAAATCCTTCAAATTTTAGATAATTTCTAGAGTCTTTTTTCAGTTCTTTCTTAATCTGAATTTTCGCTTGTAGGTACATAGCATGGAATTCTGTATTTGCTGAAGAATACACAGGTTACAAAAGCTAAGCCTGCCACAGCTGATATTTTTACTTCTCAGCTGTCTTCAGTATCAACAGCTTAAGCAAAGATTTGAAAAAGCATGGTTGAATATATTTTTCTTCTCATAAAGTTGTATCCCCACAGAACAATAAAATTTATATCCATTATCTGTATGGACACTGAGGATCCTGTGTTAGTTAGTATAAGACTGTGTAGACTTTTATCCAGGTTTTCTATGACTGGTAAAATATTTTCAGTAGAATTTTTTCTCTCTTTCATTCTTTTGTCATTTATACTTTTTCTTATTGACAAACAGTTTTTTTCCTCAAAATATTTTTTTCTATCCTATTTGTTATTTTCATGTAAAATCTGACTTATTTTCAGAAAAGATATGAACATATTTCCAAACAATATTTCCAGAAAAGATATTAACATATTTCCAAACAATTCTCCAAATTCTGTGTATTTTTCTTTCTGTATTCTCCTGAATATCTAATGCATCCTAACAGTTTGAGAAAGTACAAATTTTTCCTTAATACTTATCACATCTTCTTTTGGATATTCTTTTTCAGTACATCCCACTCCCTTCTTTGTACCTCCTTTCTGCTGTCATGACACATTCAAGTTTTGTAGAGAATTTATTCTGTAAGCTCTCTGCTTCAGATTTGAGTTGTCTCCTGGAGAATTTAAAGGCAATGTCTTACCTTGGCAGTGCCTGGGGGCACGTGCGCCTCTTCACCTGTTGCAGTTGGTTAAAGGAACAATCACTGAGGATAAACTTAACCCTTTTGCAGAATCAGGGTGAATCCTGTTAGCAGAAGAAAAGATTTTTTAATGAGATGGAGGTGTAAACCATCTCTGCATAGTATCAGTGTTTAGGAGGCCCTAGAACAGAGCCGACAAGGAGCCACTGATAAATTCTATAGTAGGTAACAGAGGCATTAAATGAGAGATTTCTTAAAGATAAAATAACCATAATTATAATTTTCCTATTATAAGTATCAGTGGAGTTGTTATAAATACTTAAGTTTGACAGTAAAAAAAACCCACATAGCTAGACAGGAAGCAAATATCAAGCATCTGAGGTAGCTACAGATGAGACAAGGAGAGGTGCAGCCCAGCATCTGCACCTTTGACAAATGGCAGAGGCACACTAGGGAGTGAGCACAATTTGGGTAAAAAATCAGATTTTTATTGTGTCTGAAAATCCTCAAGGTCAGCAGGAAAAATGTTCACAGGTAAGCATTTCGGTGAATGCGAAATCTTTCACTTCAGTGTCTGTGTTTTATTTTCACCAAAGGGATTTTCTAATTAGCAGTAAGATTGTTACTTAAAATAGCTTTAATAAGAAAAGGGATTATTAAATCTTAAAGGTCTTTTGAAAGGATAAAACTTTTGAGGGTTTGGCCAAGAAGTGTGGGTCAGACTTGAACGAATGAGAAGACATGTTCAAGCTCAGTTGCAGTATAAACTGGAAACAAAATCCTCATTTAGCATTACAAAAAGTTTTGGCAATTTCAACTTCTAGAAGAACATGTCCTTCTCCCAACAATTATAACATGAAAGCACACAGTTCCTGTTCTGGGACAATGTTTTCCAGCCAAGCATTACTAATGGTAGAAAATAAAGAACAAGGAAGCCAAACATTAACTATATGTCTGCACAGACTTCAAAGGTGACAGATTAACAGCTTTGATTGCTAGAGTGACATACAGCTCTTAAGAGCAGAGCCACAAGGGAAAAAGTGGTTCCAAGAAGGGTAATTAGAAAAACAAACAAAAAATATGCAAAGATTTACTACTGACTACTGCAAAAAATTATTTTAGGTTTTGAAATCAGACTTTTAAAAAATATTCAAACTCTTCAAATTAAAAAAAAAAGTAATTCCAACAATAAACTAATAGTTTTCAAAAACCCCAAATTGACCTTTTCAACCAAACCAGAATCACATTTATGGGAGTATTTGGCAAGGTGATGATTGATGATTCCAAACTAGTACAAAATTACTGAAAAAGCTTGGCTTATTTGATAATAAATTAATTTTTAAAAAGCAAAAAAAACCTATTTTTAAAAAAAAAGAAAAGTCTATGGAAAAAAATTGAGGAATTCTTCTGGCGCCTCAGAAGACTCACACATTGCAAGGAATGGAAGCATAATATTAGAATTAAATTTAACTTAGAAAAAGAAAAAATAAAAAGTGCATTACATTCTTATCCTGAATGCTGATCAAGACAACAAGGCAATAGAATAAATCTGAGCTTTAAATACAGCAATTTCCTCTATTTAGAAAGATAATAAGAAAGGACAGAGCAAGTGTCAGAAACTCAGGAAGACCAGATGTGTTCACATTTCCTTCCACTTGCTAGTCACCCAGTCTCCACCCAGAGATTAGGGGTGGGAACTGCCACTCAGCTCAGGACCATGCTTACAGCACCACAGGGTATTATGAAGTGAGAGACACAATTCAGTGATGTAAGGTGTCCAGAGTGGCAGAGGATGGAAGCCCTCCCCATCCCACAGATCCAGCAATTGACAGCAGTGAGAGATAGTTTTATGACTTCTTAATGTCTAACCAATTAGTTTAAGAGATAATTTGTCTATGCCTGGATGTTTTGAAATTCCACGTCTGACAGCAAGAAAAATACTGCCTAAAGCTGCTGATGCACAGCCAGACCAGATTGTATCACATCCCTCAGCCAGGTGAAAATCTTGTCATTAAAGGTGCTGCTCCTTCTGCAGAAGTAAGGACTCCTCAGAGTAAGGAGGTGGTTCAGACTAAGAGCCTACAGTGATTAGTCTGAAGAGAAATACCTTTTAACCAAAGCAAAACCCTCCCTGACCACGGCAAGCTTTGCATCAAGCCTGTTACCCTAACAGAAAAAATACCCTATGTTCAGGCAGATTGGAAGGAGGAAAGCTGAGACATGCCAGCTGAACAAAGTTTCCTCAGCACCAAGAGCTAGATGATTGGCTAAGAACAAAGCCTATGTAGTCTCTGCTTCTGAGGCTTTGATACTCTTCCACACCATTTTTTCAGGCCCCTAAGGAGGTACAACTTCTCCAGAAGGGGGTTGAGGGATTAACATGTAACAGAAATTTGAGAATTCAAAGATTTAGACTAGCACTGCTCTGTGTGTTCCCCAGAAGTTGCCAACTCAAAGGCCATCCTTGCAGAGACAAATATGAATGAGGCCAAGAGATCTGTCAAAACTGTTAAAAGGCAGATAGCCATGGGCAAACAAAGCAGCTGCCAAATCCGCTGGTTTATTGGTGGTACCACTAGATGGTATCCATTCTCTAACTTTCCCCTCTTTTTTTTTTTGTTACTTTGTCAAAATGCAGTGGCACAAAAGTGCTTATGCTGAGTAAATTTAAACCAGTATTTGGGGAGTCTCAGCTGGTGAATAATTTACTAATTTTTTTTTTCTTTTAAATGATATATTTTTTGCTTCTGGTAGAATTCATATTCATGACAAACGATGCAAAATGAGTCAGATGAGCTCATCCATTGCATCTATCTCAACTGCTTAGTTGAGAAATGTTGGTTTGATAGCCAGGTGTGGTAGCAGCATGTTTCAACCTCCGAGCACTTTGCCACAGACATCTGGTAAACTTGCTACCAGAGAATAAAAAAAGACTGTGCTATGAGAAGCAAGAAGTGTAAACAAGCTGGAATTCAACAAGCAAGGAGCCTAAATCCACCTTCCAAACTGTCATAGGTTCAGCAGTAGCAGACATTTTCCCCCTTCTTGGTAGCTGGTGCAGCGCTGTGTTTTTGACTTGTGGCCTGAGAACAGCGCTGATAACACCAATGTTTTT
>JANRGW010008400.1:0-54067 GCA_024733675.1 Psilopsiagon aymara
CCTCTCCGCCCCTCCCCCCCCCTCCCCTTCCCTCCCCTGCAGGTTTCAGTGTTTGTAAATATTATATTTTTCAGCATATACTACTTTTGCTTCTTTGTTTTTCAAATAATTAATAATCTTTGATGCTTAAGATCTTGATTTTCAAATGTTTCAATTTTTTTTAATATTCATATCTCACCTTAAAAGTAGCTTACCTTAAAAGTGTATTAAAAGTCAGATACCTAATATGTTCATCTTGGAATGGAAAAGCAGAAAACCTAAACATTACAGTCCTGAAATTTTAGTTGGCATTTTTTCTTTATAATTTTGCTTTTAAACTGCTTTAAAATATTATCTAGTTTTGAAAGTGAAGCACCCAGTCATCACTGCTCAGCATAATGCTCAATACTATCCAAGTCTTTTTTATAAACAAGTCTGTAATTCTGTCATCCTGCGTATCATAGCAATTCCACCAAATAACATGATGTAACAGAAGACTAAGATGATTTGAAAGCTAACATGCTTGCAACAAAATTTATCAGTAATTTAAATAACAGCATTGGCTTCTGCAGAAAAGGGAAACATCACAGAAAATTAAGATCTGTAGTTGTGTTTCTTCCCTTTTGTTTACTCACTCCTTTGATTTTTTATGCTTTCTCTCTTTTATACTTACTCTTGCTTCATTTTCTCGTCAGTGGTTGTGTGTACTTGCGCACATATACCTGCTTGTAGAAAAAGTCTAAGCACAGTTGAAGAAGATATTTTTCCTAAAGTATCTGTCAGAGAAGGAATTGGGGGTGGGTGAGGCTTGTCCCTTTCTGCATATAGATCTGAACAAATGGGTCCAGCTGCAGCCATAACATTTGCGAAGTATCATGAAAATTAGCAAATCATTTGTCATTTTTCCAAGGACCCTCTCTGTGCTGTTCTTGTTTCACTGAAGATCAGATTTCAGTAATAATTTTTCAGCATATATCACTGTATTAGCCAATTAAACTACTTAATTAGGTTACCATGATCTCATCCATTCATGTAAAACTTATGACCATTTAAAATTAGAATATTTCTTTGTTTAAATGTTTTACTTTATTTTCAGATCTTCATATTATGTAAAAAAAAAACAGGATTCACACAATGCAATAGAGGGAAAAAAAGTATTATTCCCTTCTCTTTGCCTAAAAATTTCCAATAAGCTTTAGGATTGTCCTGTATTTTTTGTTTTATGTTGATCAGGTAAGCTAAATTCTCATTTTTGTTTTTCAGTTCTCCATAGGGATCTTGTTCCCCTGGGGGTTGACAAAGAAACATACCACTGACTTTAATGATAATAAAATTAGTTATTAGAAATTTTTGTGTCCTGGAAATGAGAAATAAGATTTTAAGGGGTCTGACCAAACTGAGATGCGATCCTAGTTTTCATTGCTACTGCTCAGTTATCTTTTTTCATTCTTGTGAGGACAGTTGCCTAAAATGTCAAATCAATTGTAGAGAAGCTTTTGGTAATAGAAATTATCATGCAGAAGGTGGCATAGCTGAATGGGAGATATGCAGAAGAGAAACTTTTTTTTACCTTCTAAATGAAATAATTTCTTGCAAAATACTTTTCTGAGCCACGCAATGCTTTAAATGGTTTTTGTATTAACACAAAGCATCTACTACAAGGAGAAAAAACATTAAAATACATAGGGATACTAGAAATGTTATACCAAGATAAATATCTTTAATTCTCCTTTCTTTCTGTAATACTGCACACTAAACTGTTACTGAGATCTGAAAAATACTGTTACTGTGCAACTATGGAAAAGGGGTTTGGAGAAACAGACCCTTTGAGGAAAAGAACACAAGGGATAAGGCTAAAACTAGGGTGGTTTAACAAAAGTTGATAATTCACAGATTTATAAATGCTAAAGTTACTCCTCAGCTACAACAGAGTAAAATCTCTGGATGGAAGAGCAGTATGGTCAGAAATATTGATGACAGCAGAAGAGCAAGGTTGAGCCTCTTAGAGAGAGACATATTCAAATAACTCTCAAAACCAGATCCATAACTCTAACCTGGAAGAGTACCCTATTTTAATTCAAAGAAATGCTATTGAATGTATCTATTTTTCCTTCTATTTCTTTGTACCAAATGTAGTGAAGTTTTACTACAGTATGACCATTTACAATTAACACTGGTTAAGAGACAAGAGTCCATATTTTAACACCATTAAACACTGCCAAAATGACATAAGAAATATAAAAGGAATTAAAGATTTCTAAAGTGAAGTCTCTGACTTCACTTCACTTGTAATTAGGCCCTGGTTTTGAAGTCTGCAGAAACTGTTTAGAATTGAGGTGTTACAGAATGCTTGTGTTTGTTTTGGGATTCTGCACCCTTCAGCTGTTCAAGGAGTCTCTGTAAATCTTGCTGGGAGTTTAAATGGAACAAGAAAAGGACTAAAAGTTTCTGCAACTGCACAATAATCATATTACTAACAGATAGCATTAAACACAGTTTGTGTTTTTGGGGTTGTTTTTTTTTTTGTTTGTAAAAAGATGTTTGATTCAGGTAACTGTGCTTAGAGCAGAGAAAGTGATGGAATGCTGGTGAGATGAAAAAAAAAGAAATACTCAAAATGAAATACCATTTAATGGTTAAGGAAGACCACCCCTACCTTCTCTCATAGGTTGACATTAGGAAACTACCACTGCCAAAGGGAACTTTGAGAGGCAACAAAGTTGGTTATTGACTGTTTTTATTCAAGCCCTACTGCAGCCACAGAAGTTCCTTAATCTCTTTAGAGGTGCTCCTGTACATTTTTTCACTCTTCAACAAAATTACTCCAGAGAGACAAATTCATCATCATAGTCTTTTGTCTTTGCACTTAACTCAAAAAACCCCCGATATCATGCACAGCAAAAATAGAGATTTCGAACCACTATTAACTGAAACACATTTCAAAATATATTGTACAAATGCCATATCAGTCCCTAATCATCGTTGTAACTCTTCACCACATTTGACATTTTAACTGCCAAAAGATATGCCAAAAGACATATAAAGCCTGAGAGAGGTTGGCGTGCTTGAGAGCCACATAAATTTAAATAATCTTATTATATCCCAAAATAATTGGAAGTGTTATTCAGACCAGTCAAGTGCAACTTCACTGAGCAAAGAAATCGTAGTTAACTGTGAGGGAGCTCCAGGGCAGGAAGGATTATTTTGATTAATCTGGCCTAGAAAATGTTAAATTTCCACAATGGTATTTCATTAAATTCTTAATAAACTGGGAAAGGGAGAGGAAGGAATTTTCTTTCCAGTCTGGGTTTAGGACATTTTTCAGTCTTCTAGAAAAATTAAAATAGGCAAGTTTAAACCTTGTGGCTTGAACCTAGTCTGCATTAATTAAAATGGAACAAATAGTTTTTAAGTGTTAGAAAGCCGAGACAACTATGGGTTTAATTTTTCTCTCTTGTCAAAGGAAGCTATGTAGATTTCCTGTACTAAGCAAACAGACCCTGGCTAAGGTGTTTAAAAATGAAAACTAAAAACAATAGTGATAACAAAAAATTTTGCCCAGTTAATTGCAAACATCTGTAGTCTGATTTGTATTCCAATTCTTCAATAAACTTTGACCAGAAAAAATACACAAAAAGCTAGCACTTTTGGGCTTCCATTTATTGCTTAAATTTAAATCTCTGAAACAGTCACAAGAATTTCAAACATGATTTTCACTTTTTTTAACAAAGCAAAATGTGGGGAAAAAATGCAGGAATGTCAAAGTAGGCCTTTTCAGAATGTTAAATAAAAGGTTTTGAAGAGGCAAGACAATTCAGTCATTGGAGACTTCATATTCTGTAAATAAAAAATGGAGTAAAAACAAAGCAATGGGTAGCAGACACCACTCAGTAAAGTAGGCTGGAATCTGCCCGTCTTTCTATCCAGTTGAGTACTCCGAATGATTACTCTATGGAAGATCATTTTTATTCTTTTTCTGAGTTAATATTTAGTTACATGAAGTAGAGCCTCTTCAAAAGGAGATTGATATTTACTCATTCCAGAGTACCCTGTAAGCTGAGAGTTATCATATTCTCTTGAGATGTGGAAGAGCCAAGCTCAAGTCTTTGCTCTCAATCAAGTATAAAGAGACTTTAGATCCCAGTGCTTCAGCACAGCAGAGTAGTGCTCTAGCAACTTTACAGGGCATGTGTGTGGAAGCATCCCTTGCCTCCTCCAGTGTTTATTGTGCAGGACTTTGCAAGTTGGTAAATACAGACATGTCATTTCATATTTCTTGATAGAAAATTACAATACGCTATACTTTACTTCATTCTGCAAAGATCTTTATTCACTGGGGAAAAAAATGGAGATCATCCTATAACAAATTTAAAACATATTGCCACTGCTTAATGCAGAATAAAATGTTTGCACAGAACGATGAATAAGTACCAACATTTTTAATGTATTACATGGATTGACAGATGAGTGGTGTGTGTGTGAGTGGCAATTCATGAATAAGACTGTACCTCAAGATCACCATCACAAGATTAGTAAGTATAATACAGTATTAAATAAGGTGTCTTTCTAACTATAGTCAAGCCAAGATTTAGAAAAACTCAGGTTTTTTATTTTGAAATAATTAATCAGACTAAGTCCACACGCTGGTGTCTGTGGACAAAACTATGCTTTAGGTGGTGGGAACTCTAATGAAGTTTACTTTCCTGCATGAACAGCATGGGGTATAAAACACCTCTTAAAAAGACTAGACACGGCTTAAACTGGGAAGGCACAGGAATTAGAAGAGCCTTAGACACACAACTGGAGGGAAAAAAAAAACCAATTTTGGCAGATTAGACAATGTCTCAAAACTGCTATTGCAACTGGTTGGACCTATGGAAGGAATTTGCAGCAGATAGGCTGAAGCCTAAACAGAGGACTGTAACTATCCTTTTTAGATGCCAATAGGCTAGCACCAGAAAGCTTTGTCACTGCCTCTCTTCTGCATGCTATTATTGCTGCTGGTCCCACATCTTTCATGGGAATTGTAAGTGACAGGCATAAAGGAAATATTTTCATTAGTCAAGTTCTTCTTTCTCTTCTATCTTCTCTATGGGTGCTATCGAATAGGTGCAGAACTATACATGCCAGATATCCATCTACATTTTCTTGTAAACATGGTAAACACTTTACAAATTAGTTTCTCTTATTATTCTCTGAAATAATAAACAAGCCATCCTAGCAATGGAGCATGCTTTTGCTCTCTTTTGACTGCTGTTCAGAATTGTTTGAGAGCATGAAAACTGTTGTCTTTCACTTATTGAAATTATGTTTCTTTCTACTGCTAAGAGATAATAAATAACTATATGCAAAATATATTCCCACTGAACAAGGAAGGTCAGATAAGGCTTTAAAATGTAATAAAAGAAAAAAAAAAAACATTTCACAACATTAACACAGATTATATAGCTTGAGATGTTGACTTTCTTGGTAACGGTTGCTATGTAGAGTAGTCTGAGTTGATGCCATCAACTATAATGAGTGAATATTTCAGGCTTATTGCACTACATTAACAAAAGAATAATGCAGAGACTCTAAACAAATAGGTACAATGAATTTCAGCAGTCAAATGAGAAGAAATACAATGGCGAGTTAAAATTACAAAGAAATAAGGAAAGAAAGATGGGTGAGAAAGCAAGGATGTCAGGCACTGATTGGACATTGGAATTGACTTCAGTAAATTTGACATTGAAACCATTATCACGTGATAGATACCAGACATAAGAAGCAAATATGATTCTATTTTGGAGCATTTTTCTGTTAAGAAATAAAATATAATTTGGTGGAAATTCACTTACTCTTTACTCACAGATTTTTCTACAATATTTCTTTGTTTATTAGCCTGTGGATATTAGATTAACATTATCTGCATGCAAGTTTTTTAATAGTCTTTCAGTTCTCCAGTAGCTCTTTATGAATTTTCAGCAGATACTGGCTTCATTTTCACAGCTTGTATTCATTCACACGTACTGGTCTATCATATATATACAGAACTGAGATTTAGCTACATTTGATAAGCAGGCCATGATTCAACCCTGACTTTTGTAAACATCTTTCATCAATATAAATTTGAAAAAAAATGTATACAAATTTTGTACATGATCTAGAAGATTCTCAGAAATTGTTTTGAACCTTATTCAAACTTAGTATTACATAACTAAAGATGAGAAATTTCTCAGGAGTACGCTTTCTTACAAGATGCGTGTGAGCTTACATTGGTTGTAATGTAACAAAGATACTCCTTAAGATATCAATTTGATTCTACAGCTGGTGATCTAGAATTCTGCTCATTCAAAGATGTAAAACTAAAGTATTGACTAAATTATTATTTTTTTTTAAAAAAAAAAAAGCTCTCAAATTTTGTTAGGCTTGTTTTAAAGTGTTGCTAATACTTCTTGACAGCTTTCTTTTTTTAACCACGTCATTCACTTCTGGGCATTTTCAAATTCTAAACCTTTAAGCATTTTACAAATACTTCAAGTATCTAGTTTTCTCCAATCACCTTTAAGGGTATCTTAAGTATAATTTTTCATCACTATTGACCATTCACATGCCAATAACTTATCTACATAGCTCTTTTCTTTGAAGTAAACAAATAGAGCTCTGAGTCTCTGGCTCTTCAAGAAGTACTGACTCAAACTATCCTCTTACATGAACACTTCACGGTTTTCATATTTTGAAATGTCAGAGTAATGGAGACCCTTTATTATGGGCATTGTCATGCTTATACTTCCTGGTTGAGATTGTCATTCAGACTTACAAATGCTTCAAAAGTTTTCTGTAATTATTCTCTTGGCATTTCTTTCTTTCACTTCAGTCTGAATGGTTTATGCTGGCAGAAAATTTGCAAATGTCATTCCTTTCTTCTGATATTCTCCTTCTATATATATTATTCCATATCCTCCAGTCCTCCTGCATCATTGTTTTTAATGGGCTTCATATCTTCATATTTCAGGTCTCTCTTCAAGCTAAGCCAAAAGTAATTTCTATCTAATTCTCATGTTTTGCTTGACAAAAAAGAGAAGAAAAAAAAAAAGAGAAGAAAAAATGTTCACTTTATACCTGCAGTTCAGCTACTGTGTTCTCATTATCCCTTCTTGAATCTGAAAAGGAACAATATTTCAAAATGCTTTGGCTCCTTTTCTTTAGGAAACCACTGTGTTTTTCTTTCTACTTGTTACTTTTTCCCTCATTACACAGTCCTGATTTAACAACACTTACCTGCTATCAATTTCCTTCTGTCTCTTACTTCCTCATTCAGATGCAACTCCTGTTGAATAGCTCTCAGCTTCTACCTATGACTGGCAGGAAAGCTTCAAGTACAGCTCTGCACCTTCTTCACAGTCTCAAGAGGAGATGTCTGAACCACATTTCCAAAAGCTCGAATCTCCAATCTTTGTCATTTATACCCACATATACATTTGCTGCCTTCCCTTGCCATCTAAATTATCTTATCACTGAGCTGTCTAGGACTCTCTTTAGTGTAACAATTTCATTTCATACCAAGTACTGCACTTTCCCTGTCAGTTCTTTAATTACAATGTCAGGAAAATTGGTGGAGGTTGAGGAAGAAGGAACTATTTCTCTTCTGCTTTTAGGATGGAGATTGTGTATGTTGGGAGGGGGGGGAGGAAGACAGAGGCAGTGAATCAAAAAAAGCTACCTGCCTAAAAAAGAGAAGATAACACTCCTCTTTCCTAACAGGACAATCTCAGAAGAATTATTTGTGCTCTTTCCTGGACTTTGAGACTCTCAGACCCAGGAAAGAGTCTGCATATCTCTAAAACCATCTATATCATCATTGATTATCCAGGTACCACCTATAATTTTATTGGCACATTTTACCTTATCCTTGGAAATAGATTGTGTAAACTTTCACTCAAATAAAAAAAATATTCATCTAAGTAAACACATTACAGATTCCATATTTGTCTTCCGTGAAGTGCTTTACTATTCTGTTTCCAACTGTACAGTCTCTGTTTCTTGAAGTGATTCTAAAATTGCTGAACTGCCTGAGATGCTATTATTGCCCAGATCCATTATGACTTTTAAGTATTGTAATTCCCATCTTCAGTGTAAGCAATGGAGGGATGTCAGTTTACATTGTTGAGGATTAAAGCAGAAGAGCTACAAACCTACAAAGACCTGGTGGCTTAGTTTTCTATGTCATTAAGCAGTGAGTAAGACAATTTGACCTTCTCTGTTACTTTTCTGATAATCATACACAGAACATTGTGCTGCACAAGATCCTAATTGCAGATATAAGGTTTTGTCATTTGGATTTGAAATGGCAGGCTGCACATTTGAACACTGTGGAAGTTACTGTGTAAGTGATGATGGAGATATCTATGAGCAAACTATTTAATACCAGTCTTCACAGGTGAACATATATTAACCCTCAGTAGATTAGAAGTTGCATTTTCTCTCTAGAAGTCCAGAAATAGCCTTTTGCTCTTTTGCTTTTTGTTATTTGCTTATTGCTTTTGTTTATTGCCCTTGTTTCTCTCACTTTGAGCCACATAGATGCCTACAATTCTACCTTTGCACTAGGAAAGTTTAAGTCAGAAACTATTTAAAAAAAATGTATTCCTTAGGGGTGGATCCAACACACCAATATGCATGTACTTGGCTACAGATTATTTTTGGGAACTTCATGCTATGTGTTAAAATTGTGACATGCTATATAAATAAGAAGCCGAGGATTCTGGGTCAGAGGAAGCATCAGTCTAGTCTGGTGGTGTGGATACTTTGAACAGAGCAAGAAGAGGAAAGAACAGCTTTTGTTCTGATTCATACAGTAAAACTTGCTTCTACATTTTTTCCAGGACTACTGTACATGAAATTCATACACAGACCTTGAACAGGATCTGGATCCCACTGCCTTAGCTTTTTATAAATTAGAAAATGCTCGTCCATCCATTATGCAGCTAATCTTTCATTATATTGTCTATGCCTTTTTTTTTTTTTTTTCCCCCAGCACAATAAAAAACAGCTGAATCTTCACCTATGGGCACCATAAACTCTAACCTGGTGATATTTTCTGAAATTGTAGGAGATATTATTTCAAAACCCATAAGAGTTGAAAAAGGATTGTCAGATGTCAAAACCTGTGCCTATCATGAAAGGAATTAATCATGTGCTTTTCCATGTGCTTTCAAATCTACAAAGCACTTTTCCAGATGCCTAGTGTCTTTGGATGGTTAGTTTCCAGAAAATACTCATAGATAAATTTTACGTGTAAAAAGTGATCATGTCACAAGCACACTGGCACTTCAGTTGCACTACTGTTTAGCTGACCAGAAAAATGAACTTTAAAGCCAGCAAACTTTAATTAAATTGTATTAATTGATTAAAAAAATGTACTTGCATGTCTAGAAAAAGAGACTAGCTCATGTAAGAGGGTTTTTAAGAGACTATCTAGAGACTGACTAGACTTTCAGGCACAAATAGACAAGAAAATCTTCACTCTAGTCTAAAGACTTAAAATGTATTTCAAGTGTTTACAATTTGTTAGGTCCAGACTTAAGAAGGCTGTATTGGTCTGCAACCCATTTTCTTTCAATGAGCTGACCATTTCAGGTACCTTTTGAAGCAAACATCACTTTTTAGAAAATTTCTCAAAAGCTTCAGTCCAATTATAATTTATTTCCCTTTCCTGTTTCTCTGGCATGCAGATGTCCTGGGTTCAACAGCAGCTGTCATTTTTTTTCCTTCTCACTAGCTGGTGCAGTGCTGTGCTTTTGACTTTTGGCCTGGGAGCAGTGCTGATAACACTGATGTTTTTAGTTACTGCTCAAATGTTTAGTCTGACCAAGGACTTTCTGAGCCTCATGCTCTGACAGGGAGGAGGGGAAGCTGGGGTGAAGCAGAGACAGGACACCTGACCCAAACTGACCAAAGAGGTATTCCATACCACAGCACGTCATGCCCAGGATGTAAAAACTGGGGGCAGGGACTTGGAAGAATTAGTTCACTGCTTGGTCAGGCGGGGTATTGTTTGGCAGGTGGTGAGCTGTTGTATTCTCTTTCCCTGTTGTTTCCCTTATCATTATTATTATTGGTGGTAGCAGTAGTGTTTTGTGTTATACCTTAGTTACTGGACTGTTCTTATCTCAGTCTGTGGGAGTTACATTCTTTCGAATCTCCTTCCCATCCCTCCAGGAGCTGGGGGAGGAAGGTGGGGGGACCTAATGAACTGTGTGGCTGATTTACAGCTGGGCTTAAACTACGACAGCAGACTACAGCAAATTCTACTCCTTCCTGCACAAACAGTGTCTCAAGAGAGAAAGGAAATCTTTCTTTTGGGGTGCCTTATATTCATACCCTACTCAAGGATAGATCTCATAATCAAAGTCTATATGAATTTCTTGTACTCCATGACTATTGCCCTATGATGATATAGTGATTAATGACTGCCTTCCCAGAAATGTGACTATTCTCCACTGACCTGAATGAGTCAGCCTCCTTGGAGCACATAGCTCTGATTCTTCCATGCATATGTCAAACTGTGCTACCAACAAATTAATACATTTATTTCTATTTATTTCTATGCAGGCTTTTACTGCAATGTGCCAGCATTTTCAGCAAGATTAAGCTGAGACTAAACTTAACTTCAAATTCTATTTAACAGTTAATAATCTGATAGATCTGCATTAATGGCAACTTTGCTTTACTCCTTCATTGTCAGACTGGTTAGGTAGGTTAAATCATCCAAAAAAAAATCTTCATTCTGGAACTTTCTGATAACCTTTTGAAATGTGGCAACTTAGTGACTCGTTCTGATTCTTTTCCCATTTCATTGCTGTTAAACATGGCATTAAGGTCAGCTTCACTTTTAAAAAGTAAACCTAGAGGATAGAGTCACTTTTAAAAAGTAAGCCTAGAAGACAGAGTATTACATCAAAGATATAAGTGAATGGAAATTGGTCTTCTGTTTTGATTATGTGTCTGAGAATGACTTTGCTGTTTACCATTCATGAAAACAAGATGGAAATATTTTGGAACTGTGGAATTATGGAGCTGTATAATTACTGATTTGGGTCACTATTGGTGAAATTTTAATTCAATTATGTAAATGTGGCATCTTACAGTAGAATTTTAAAAGCTCCTTAGAATATTCCTTATTTGAGATTATTTTAAAAACACTGTCAAAGAGAAAAAACAAAACAACTTTTAGCTAATGTTAATAGTTTTTGAAAATCATTTTACATAAAAAAACATTAGAAAATCATTCCTTCTATCATACCTTTGCTAAAACATTTCTAGATATCAGGACTTCATTAAAGCTTATGCCTAGAGATACTTTTAATCTTTCATCTGTTTTGCTTTCTTTAGACTATAAAAGGGACATCATATTTTGAAAGCCCAAGGCAAGTAGAAAAGCAGTTGATAATTCCTTTGGTTTTTTCAAGTAAATGAAGCATTCATTTTTTTTCATTCATGTTTCTTCCAAATCTTTGTATAAACAAAGAATAACATTTTGATTTAGTAACAGCCTGATATGAGATTGTGCCTGGGGATCTGTGGTAAATGCCTATTAAATCTGTAGATCTTGATCCCAAGCCAATGGAAAGACTCCTGCAGACCTGAAAGCAATTAAGACTGGTTCTGTTTTCCTTAAAATTAGGGAGAAGGTAAATCTTTATTTTGGGGTGCCTTAAATCCATACCCTACTCAAAGGCGCAATGTAAGGATACAGCACAAGCCCAAATAGCTTTGTGCATTAAGAGCAGGGGGTGGGAAATCAGATGGGCCATTCAGATACTCCAACACTTACAGTGTTGCGTTACACCACTCAGTTACTGACAAAGTATATACGCATTGCCTAAGATATTGAGTATACTGCTATATGTTGACCTAGTATCCAGAGGTTTAACTAGTTGAAAGTCAGCATTTTCGCTTCACAGTGAAAACATCCAGCAGCATACTGGACTGTATTGGCAAGACTGCAGCCAGCATGTAGAGGGGAAGGGTCATTCCTCTCTATATGGCACTTGTGAGAGAGCACGTGGAGTCCAGTGTCCAGTTCTTGGCTCACAGTACTAGCTAGACCATGCCATACTACAGTCAATGCAAACGAGTGCCCCCAAGGGGCTGAAGGCACTGCCACATCACGTACAAGGAGAGGCTGGGAGAACTTCAACTTCCTAATAGAGGAATAGGACACTAGACAGCAGTTACAAGCTGCAAGATGGCAATTCATGTTAAATACAAGGACATACTTTTTCTTTGTGTGGGTAATCAAACTTTGGGAAAGGCTGTCCATAGAGGTTGTGGGAACTCTGAAGGTATGCAAAGTTCGCCTTGGCTTGGAGCTGCTCAGGCCCTAAACAATCTATGTAGCTCCTGCTCTGGGTTGACTGTTGGACTAAACCCCCTCTAGAGGATAATTTCAGTTATTCTAGGACTATGATGAAAACTGGAGTGAGGCCTGAATCTGAGTGAAGTGTTTCCTGAGCTCCTCACTTAGAGAAAGAGGAAAATGGAGCATTAATCTTGTTCAAATATTTATCTGCTGTCTCAATAGCATGCTAGGAAGAGATGCCACCAGCTTTGTCTCTTTGTCTGTAAGAGGTTTAAAATTTCCTTATTCTTGCAGACCAGTGTCCTATTCTACTGGGGATAGATTCTCTAGATAGACCAGCCACATACTAATGCTAGTAAGTAAGTAAAGAAACTATATACTTGACAGTCTCTTTTTTTTTTTTTTTTTTTGAGCTCTACATCAGTTAGTCAAATCTCTTCAAGCATTATCTCAAATATTTATTGACTCTCTTAAATGTACTTTAGTATTCTGGTTTAGATTGTGCCCAAATCTGACATCCACAGCAAGTGGAGATAAATTACAAATTTTTTTCAGTGGGAAAATTTAACAGCATGATCCTTGGGACTTGCTGCAATATTGTATCTGAACTAGTAAAAAATGCCTAAATTGGAGCGGCACTGGACAGTGTTTTAACTCTCTTTTCCCCAGAAGTCTTTTATCATTTTCTATGAAATAAAATATTATGACATCTCTGGTTTGACTCCTCAAGAATTTTTTGCTAGAGAGCTGGAGCCATTCTAGTTGTAGGAAGTTCCTGCATTTATCTATGGTGACTTTAAATACCATAGGGTGTTGTGGGTTTCATACTGTTTTCTATAGTGTAGCATAGATAAGGGAGCAGTGGTACTCTGTGATTCTGTGAATTGTGGTACTAAGTTTCATTTTATAAAGAAATTCTGTCCAATATACATACTATTTAAAATCCTAAAAAATATCCTGCTGGTGATGGATAAAGATTGGATTGCATAGAAACAGATTTCTCCAGTCAGCCTCAGTACAATGCTTGGAGAAAAGGGAAAGAAATATTAAAAGGCCAGTTACCTTTTCATTACAGTTCACATTACTGATTCCAGTAAATTTCTTGAGCATACTAACAAGCAATGCAATATAAATGAAGAAAATATTTGAAAACAAAAGGCGTAGCTAATGCATATATAAGTAAATATCTGCCACAAATTTATTTTTACTTCCTCTCTCTGCTCATTACATTCATAACATATCTAGGATCATAGAATGTTTGGGGTTGGAAAGAACCCTAAAGATCACCTAGTTCCAACCCCACTGCCATGGGCATGGACATCTTCCTTTCAGCGTGGTCTTCAACACTTCCAGAGATGGGGCAGCCACAACTTCTCTGGGTAGCTCATTCTAATACCTCACCACCTTCACAGTGAAGAATTTCTTCCTAATAATAAGTCTAGTTGACTTATAAATCAATCCTCATTGACTTTATGGATTCTTTGCTTACTTTCCTCAGTTTTGGGAATCTCTGCTTGGAGTATGACTATAACGACAAGAGTAGGCAGACTGGGTGTGCTGATGGACTGAATGATAACATTTATACACAATATAACCTATGTTGTATGAATGTATGTGGATGAATAATTACAAACTTAAAACAATGTCACTGTATGCATGAATACCTGATGGGTGGTGGATTTTTTGTCAAAAAGTAATTTAAGAACCAAAAATAAGCTAAGTAGGAATGCCAAAATAATATCAGAAAACATATTACATAGGGACAGCCTATTTGTGTTCCATATACTCCACCTACATTCTAGAAAGATGACATTCTAGAATGTTTCATAAGGTTTTTAAAATGCTAAAAGAAAGACTAGAATAATAGTCCTGCCTGTAAATCCCAACCTCATAATTGTTAAAATGAAGCTTAATTATACAGGGCATAAAGGGCACATAAAACTCCTTTAAATGATTTTAAACAGCTACTTTTTTTCTCAGTTAAAATTCAAAATTTTAAAACCTGATCAGACTGGAAGCTGGTTTCTAGAGTCTCCTCTGCCTGGCTGAATTAAGTTTCATTTTCAAGCCCAGCATGGGCAACTGGTATGGGACTTATAAATGACATAATATAACTCTCTCTGTCCCACATCTGTACTAATGGGGCACCAAGGAGATGTGATGTTCTGTGGCAGGCTGATTATTTTTTTGAACGAAAACTGCTTGAAGCTACTGGGAATTTAGACTGTTAGAAAACGTGTTCTAAGGAATAAGGAAATTTCTATTCACAGAGCAGATGAAGCAGAGAAAGTTCATAGAGGTGAATAGTATCATAGTGCAGCAGTTAAGCTGTATAGACACCATTCACCTGTGAATTATAACACACTAATTTAATAGATGAGAAATATTTGCAGGCAGCATGATCATGACAAGCTTATTAATACTTAAATGTTGTGGAGCATGAGCAAATGCTTGTAATTCTCCCTCTTTTACTGAATAAAAAGTACGTTTTCATTTGGCTCCTTTATCAGTTAAAATCAACCACTGTGGCTATTCATTGGACAGTCTTGAAAACTGCAGTATTTAAGTGATTTACCTCAGAATCTGCTTTCCAGAACTACATTATTGTTGTCAAATTTGCACCTTTGTTTTTTCATTGGCTTTTTGTTGACTTCTTTTTTTCTGTGCTGCTGAAGTATGCTTATGAATATGGTATAAGGTTTTCCAGCAGCATAAATTAAAACTTAATTATCTGTCAAATGCCATTCTTTCTTTGTCTCTACAGAGAAGGAATGAAATGTGAAAATATATTGTCCCAAGATATGGGGGTTTGGAGAGATGGAAGTCCAAAACAGCACTCCCTTTCACGCGCCAATGAATGAAACATGCTAGTTTGGGGTCCTACAGAAATTACTTCCATAACCTTTTCTGGGTTCTCGACAAATTATCCTTGGTTATGTGATGGACAATCTCATTACGACAAGGGTCTTCAGATGGTATCCACCATTTTTATATTGCTTCTCTTTAGCTTTTTTGGTGCTATTTTACACAGTCTTAGAATCTCCAGAGCCTGACTATAAAGTAAGCCTCAAGATTATGAACATGATAATATAACACCCAGTGCAATAAGGAGAGAATAAAAAAATTTTTTTTCATGACAGTCAATATCAATGGGGATCATAACATTTACCATGTCTTTAATTTGTTATCAAGTGAAGGGAATGACATGGAATGGATAAATAATTCTTATAAGGTTATATGGTCAAGATGAGAACTGTGAAATTCAGCTATTTTTGTAAAAATTAAATATATAACACACTGGTCCTTGCAAAATCAGTAGTTTGTGTGCGACCTCTTCTCTTTTTTTAAATAAGAAGTTTAAAAAACTTAGCAAACTAAATTTACAATATTTTCCATCTCTACTGCACCCAGAAAGAACTATTTGGACTACAGTCCAAATTCCTATTTATTATAAGTATCTGATTCTGGCTCAGAAAATTATTACAGGGCTCATCTGTTATTTTGATTATAATATGTTTACCAAACAAGTTTCTGTCATGGAAAGAAGACTTCAGGTAATGCAGAATCCAGTGCTTCCCAACCAAATTTAATTCACAGGGTAAGATCCTTATTTTTTAATAAATAAGAATTGAAAATATATCACATAAAATAAGACAATGAAAGACAAAAAAAAAAAAAAAAACTAAACAACAAAAACACAGGAACAACAACAACAACAACAAAAAATCAAACAAACCAAACAAGCAAACACCTGAAGAACTTACTTAGAATTTACTTTTCCTCAATTTCTGTCTCAAGCTACCTGGAAATTTTCCAAGTGTTATATTTTTATTTTTTCTTTTTAATTAGAAATGTCAGTTTGTCAAAGCCAGGACATTTTTTAAAGACCTATTGCTTTCCTTACAGAGCATTTTCAGATACAGGGGTGACCTTAAAGTAACTAAACCTCTGATGATTTAGAAATTTACACTGAGTAATGGGGACACAAGTTTAACCTCTTCACGATTTGCAAGAGGGATATACATATTCCACACAGATGCATGAGACATACTGGTATGTACTCATACCTCTTTCTGAATGACATGATTCTACAATTCTGTGTCATGTTTTTAAATAAAAATACAAATTAAAAGAAAATATAAACCCAATAAATTTTACTAAAATTATCTTTGCACTACTTCTGACCATTTCTTTTGTACACACTTTCCCACCAAGGTTTGCCATCAAATCTTTTCTCCATAATGGGTCTGTAGATAAGCAAATCTAGCTGAACAGGAAACTGTACAATGAATGCCAAGCAACTCAGGTTATTTCATGGGTATTCAGTCCCAACTTGACTGAAGATGAGCACAATATTAGTTCAGAGTCAACTTTATTCCTTCCATCATTCAGTCCCAAAACCACAATATCATGCATCAGAAAAATGTACACTCTACAGGCAGAGGATGTGACAGAGGCAGACTATGTGATTGCCTTAAGGCTCCACCTGTCCCATCCCCAGAGTGAATGACTGGGGTTTAGACAGCTGTGATAACAAATAGCCAGCTTCCACTTACAATACTTATTCAGTATCACCCTGAAGAATGCTCTACATTACTTGCGCTACATTACATCTGTGAGTAAACTTCCTTTGGGAATTACTGCTACCTGTGAAATGGCTGAGCTGTGAGCTGCAAAGAGACTCGCTGTGCTCTGCAGGACCATCCAGATAAAAAATCCACTCTCTGTGAATGCGTCATTTTCTTCACTTAATGTTGAATTCATTTTGCCTCTTGTGGACTGAAATGAGAAGATGGCACAACATGCTTCTCTGACATATGCATGCATCACTAACTTCCTGAAATAAAAAGTACACTGCATGTCTGCACAGGGGCAATGGATGGTTCTTTAAATACACATACATATTTTATAGCCTCATTATAGCAGACTGCCTTTATATTTCTCTTTTAAAGTCTTGTATTTTTAGTAAGGTATTTTCCCATTGTGACAGTCAATCTAATAAAATTATGATAATTGCATTTATTAACATATCATTTGTTGCCCTCTGGGTAAAATTCATGTGGTCTCTAATGAACTGATGAGAATTGAATGAATCATATATTTCTTACATGTGAAAGAATCAGATATATTCCAGTGGTGTAAGTATATACAGCTATAATTATTAAACTTGATTTTATCTAAACTGTGGGAAGAGTTTAGGTAGATAAAGAAAATACAAATAAAACATAAATAAATAATTTCTGGCATAAGAAAATCACATTTACTGAATTCTAGTAATCTGAAGAGTGAAGTTTATGACTCTAAACACATGGTCAAGAAGGTTTTCCTGGAAAATTTGCATATTTGCATGTGAATGACCTGTTATGAGATTGGCACTGCCTTCAGTGCCTTTGTGTGTCGAAGGCAGAGCTCACAAGAATTAACTTGCTGCTCAGAAATTTACCTTCTAAATCACATTTTCCCAAATGCAGAATAGAAGCAATGCCTCTCCTTGGAGGAGGACCCAATTCATCAGGCACAGAGAGTCACTATGTTTGCAGACTTGTTATCAGTTTTATCTCAAAGTTGAAATCCTATAACAAGGAAGTAGTAACATTGCACTACACCTGCCTATGATGATAGAATTAAAACATCAGGTGAGCCAAAAGTTTCATCCACTAGGAGAGCTAGAAATTTTACTAAACAAAGTGAAAACAAGCTAGTTTATTGTGGAAACCTATCATAACGCTGCCTTAATAAACAATGTAAATATTTGAGTATTGACAGCATAAAAGTGAAAACTGTGAGCCAGGTTTCAAAAATCATTGTGTCCACAGATCACAAAAAAAAAAAATAAAATCAAGATTATTATGATTTAGTCTGTTTTCTAATTTCTTAGGGGACTTCCTCCTTATATTTTATAATACAATACATATACGTGAATCATGCCAGTTCATAGCTATATATAACTTGTACATTGTATAAAGTATATTGTGTTTCTCTGCTTCAGGGTTTCTTTCTTTGATGATCAAATTAAAATAACTGCCTCACTAGGTTTTTCTGTTAATAAATTTATACGAACACATTACATCAGCACCTTTAAGATTAATAAGAAATTATAAAGCATCAGTGTTCCAGTTTGAATTTGTTGCCTTCGTACCAGCATAAAACTATATATGTTTATTTGTATATATGTTGTATCCTCAAAAGCAGGACTAGTGAGACCTGATTTCAAATATATCTGTACTTTTCCCCCTAAAAAACATATCTTTGCTTATGCAGAGCAAGAAGCAGCAGTATTGGTCTGGAAAAATTTGGACATTAAGTGGCTAGCCATTACAAAGTTGCAGGCTAATTTGGCATCTTCTCTTTCCCTTACCTAGCTGAGGGTAAACATCCCATAGAATTGTTGAGTAATCACATCAACTGGTAGCTTCCTAAGTAAAACATGTTGCATATGGCAAAGCAATGAAAGTATTGTTCTGCTATATTAGTGGGTTGACTTCTCTGTTTTAGCTCAGATAACTTTATCTAAGATGTCAAAACTGATGAACAATGATGAGAGAAGAGGGATAAAAACTGACTGTTGGTGATTTACAGCACCTCTTATAATTCATAAGGCAGTGAAAATTATACAGACCTCTAATAGGCTTTCTAAGTATAGACTTTCCAAGTATAACTTCAGACTTTTATCACAAGGCAAGCCAGAAGAAGATATCAGGGATACAGAAACAAAAGAAATGTTGATATGAAAAAGGGCATAGGAATGGTAAACCCTTCGCCCATGTTAAATCTTCCTTAATCACAAGGAACTAAGTGACACTAACTGCACAGTTTTAACCATGAAATAACGAACTGGTACAATTCCTATTTGTAGTGGCGTAGTTTCATTTTAATGACAAAAAGATAGAACAATGTTTCTGTCCTGAAACTGTTTTGCTGGCACTGATAGTCTTTGCTTGAATATGTTCTTATCTGCAGGTATCATTAAATGCCTCATTTATTAGGACTCTGAAGCTTGTCTTCTCTTAATAGGCTGACCATCTGAATTTTATGGAGCACTAGGACAGTATGGATTTTAAGGTGTGTATCTCCATGTTAGGTTCATGATTGTTTTACTGCATATATTCTTTAAGTATTATTTGAATTTTATTACTCCTTTTTCAAGATTTTAGCAATTTCTTTTAAGCTGACTAATTTTGAACAAATTGGTTTCTTCAGGCAGGTTCTTCTCTTGTCCACCCCAGGGTCAGAAGAATTAGATTTCCTTCTCACAGTTCTCCAAAATTCTTTCAGGGCTCCATTTCTGTACTTCAGGCATTTGACCATAATGGTCAGAAATGCCCTCCACTAAAAAGTTGATAGCAGGGATGATTACTAGGGGCAAGATAGCTGTGTAGCTGAAGGTAGTCACATAGGGTCTTTGAGATGTCTGAAATGATAAATCACAGCTATTGCTCCAGACTTTCCATTCCAACTGCATTACAGGAGCAGACAAGCATCTACGGCCTGCTTGAGCTGAGCTGACATAAGGCAGGTCCTGCAACATGCTGCCTATAAATGACCTGATATTCCCTCACATTTGCTTTTAAAAAGGAAAACACAGAGACCTTCTTGAAAAGCTACTTCCTATTCTTGTTCTAACAATGCAAAGCTCAAAAAGGGGCCCTCAGCATAGCGGTCTGGGATAAATTCTGCCCCTGGATATGTGCATTTGATTCAGACTGAAGTCAGAATTTTTTAACTTTTTTTGTGCCTTGAAAGTAGATGGTGAAGGAATATCTTATTTACCCTGAATTGAATCATCTAACAAAAAATAAATAAACAAAGCAATCATCCAGAACATTAAAATCTTCTCTTGAGGAGTACTGGGACAAGTAGAAGTCCAACTTGCCAGCAAGTAATTAATCAGGAAAGCTTTGTTGTTGCTTTGGGGGTTTGGGAGGTCTGGAGATTACTTCATGTTGTTTTGTTGTGTTTTTTGGGGGTATTTTTTTGTTATCAGCATGTAGCTATCAGATGAATATTTTCCAAATGAAAGTGCCAATGCATGGTACTAAAAAACATCGCATAAAATACATTCTTTTGTATTTTAATAAATAGGTGGGACACGTAATGCAGTGCTGCTCAGTCTTAAATAGTGTAAGAATTAAAAATTAATCTAAAATCTGAAAACCTTACTCTTTGGCGGAAAAAAAAAAAAAAAAAGAGAAAGAGCAGAAAGAACTTTGGCTTCAAAATCATAACTGTTGTAATAAAAGAAGATTTTTCTTAAAAGCAAATAGGCAACACAAGTCATTAGACACTCTTCTTATGTCTTAAGTGTAACACACAGATAAAGCTGTATCTGCCTGGGTTAATAAATTCTAACATTATGAACTTTTAACTTAGTGCCCTGTATAAGTAAAGAGATGTATACGGGTGGGAGCTAATCTTATCTCTCCAGTTCTTCATATACTGCGTGGTGTTTCTCATATATCGAAATGAAAGTCTTTTAATAAATTAAGTATTCCTTTTTTTTTTCCTTTATGAATGTGGCAGTGTTTTCATATCTAGGTAAATTTATTTGTCTAAGTAGCTCCCATATACAGATGAATGATTTGAAAGGAAATAGGAATGCTTGCATGATGGGATATGGTTGCTGAGTGATGCCTAGGGGGACTGCTTGGTGTTGATAAATAACTAAGGAATTTGTCTATCAACATTTTGCATGAATGTCAGTCATAGAATCTGTGGTTGAGCCGAAGCAGCCCTGAATGACAATGTATGTCGCATTTGCGCACAGGTTTTAAAGGGCAAGAATAGGGAAACAGAAGATTTATCTCAGAGCAGCATACATTTTCTGAATGTGGGTGTCCTCCAGCACAGTCTTCTCCAATTGCTTCGTATGAGACTTTGCAGATTCCAAACAAAACCCAAACTCATGCCTTTGGCAGGTTAGCAAAGTAATATGAATATGTTCCAATCCTAAATGCTACATTTCAGAGTCCTTTACATTAAGTCTTCATAGCACCAATCTCTTTGCTTTTAAGATCCCTGGTAAGTGATATATACAGCTTATCTATTCTCTCTTTGAAAATGCTGTAAAGCAGGGATAACTTGAGGTTGTTCTTGGTTTACACAACTACAAATAAGAACAGAACCAGGACCAAAGGTCTTGAAAGTAGTCTACCAGAATGCAAAGCTACAAAATGCAGTATCACAGAAAGTGGCCACTGCTGGGCCTGAGAAGTTTCAGGAAGGTGGGCTAGAATTCCTTCTTTCTTAATTTCCCATTATGAAAAGGATTTCAAACTCTAAATACCCTAAGACTAATCTTTTCTAGGTTAGCCTCATCATTTTCAAACCCACAGAAAATCAGCACTTTGTGACAGTTTGGATGTCATAGTCTTGCTACTGCAATACTTCACAAACTGCAATAAATAAATAACTTTTTTTAGCTTAGATGGTACTTTGGTTACATTTATGTATTCTAAAATCCCAGTGCAAATAGAGTAAGTTAAAGCTATCCCTGTGTATTAAACAAGGATGGAGGGCAATAGAGAAGGTGACTATAGGAAAACTAAATGTTGGAAGAAATGGCAGTGATCTTCTGTCAGAAGTCATCTTCCCTGTTGAGACAATCACTACATAGTGCGCTCCTCTGTGGAGTAGGGTGAGTTTTGCTTTATTGACTTCAGCAGAACTTCAGAGAACTCTGATACTAACACAGTCAGGATATTTAGGGGGAAGGTTTCCCGAAAAAAAATCATGATTTAAGTATTTGCTCTATTCATTTATTGTAGGCATCTGAAAAAATACTCCTTTTTATGCAAAACTTGAAACTGGAATGACGTTTTCAGAAACATATTTTTAATTAAATGTAGAGCTACAGTGGGACTGATGGAAGCAATCAGGCTGACAATACAGACTCTGATTCACTAACTCAATATAGGGAGCAAAATCATGCTCTGTTGTTTTTCCCTGAACTTCTGTGAGTTTTTTATTTTTTTATCCCATCTTCAGTAATTCTCAGCATCTCTAAACCACTGTTGGTTTACTGATTATGATGGAACTATTGAATCTAACAGAGCAATGATGTCTACAAAAAACTTTTACTTTAATATGCATTAGCTGAAGAAAGACTTTGGATAAGATAAACGGTGTTCAGTAATAACAATGACTCCTTGCTCTCTCACTGATCGTTACCCCAAAGTTAAATACCAGAAAAAGGTCAGCAAGTGCACAAACATGTACACTTTGGTGTGCACGTGTTAGTCTGGGGAAGAAGCAGAGTAATCTGAAGATTCAGAGAATAAATAAAAATACAGAATTAGTCAATTACTATGGTAAGGTGAACAGTTCCATTTCATCCAACTTCAGTACCACGGAAAAAAGACAATACCTTTCGGAAGTGTGCACAGGACTAAGCATTTATTAAGACTGAAGGCTTTACCAATGTACCTTTTAAGAATAAGTGACAACGTTCTTCTTACTGTATATTTTAATGTCTTTAGTAATCTTAGTTGATTCAGATAAGTCCTGGGTCTGAACATACTGAAAACATTTACTCTGTTCTCTACTTAACACTGTTAACACACTCAGTACTATATTCCTGTCTCTCCTGAAACTCAAACAGACATCAAAAGATGAAACAGGAAACCTGTGAGAAAGAGATTTACACCTCTTTGAAATTAAGTTTATTTTCAGGTTTGTTACTTTCTAAAATACTGGGTGCTTAAGCTGCAGCCAATTCAAATTAAAAGAAACTCCTTGATACCTGCGGCACACTAGTTGCACGTTTATATTATACTATTTTGTGTCATTTGCACTTTCTCTCTTTCCCATTCTCTATGTATGTACCACTGTAAGCTTGATTCTAGATGCATTCTCCACTTTTATCTAAGAATTTGCATCACCTCAGTGGAAAA
This sequence comes from Psilopsiagon aymara, assembly GCA_024733675.1. Classification (NCBI taxonomy): domain Eukaryota; kingdom Metazoa; phylum Chordata; class Aves; order Psittaciformes; family Psittacidae; genus Psilopsiagon; species Psilopsiagon aymara. Next base: position 23,212 of record JANRGW010008400.1, read on the forward strand.
TTGGTGAGGGAAGGAATTATAATGTTCTTAAAACATTCCACCAGTGATTAAGCATGCCAGCTAAGATAATTATAGACTACTGTTATAGTTTTATTTGCTTACCTCTAGTTACTGAAAAAAACCCACTTAGATTTGCATTTTTTCAATACTTCTCCCCAGACACTGTGCATTGTATAAATCTGTATTGCCTCCAGTTTGTATCCATTTTAGGGTTTTGGAAAAAAGCCATTCTTAACTAAAAAAAAAATAATGTTCTGATCTGAAGCTACGAAACATTGTTATTCCACTTGGCATATTCAATATGAATCAAAAAGCCAAAGGAATGTAACTGGTAACAGCTAGTTAACAAATATAACTCTGATGAATTAGTACATTTAGAGAGATTTTATTGTATTCTTTAAACTTATAGTGAACTAGAAAATTAATTTGGTCATTCTAAACTGGTTAAATTGGAAAAAGTTTTATACAGATGTGTCTAGTGTAGGTTTCTGACTGAGGAAGTGGGTAAAAATTATACAATTTTTATTTTATTGTACAATTAACAATTATACAAATGTAGTTTTAAACTAGAATACTACTTTTAAATCTGCCCTTTTTTTCTGCCTCTTGATTTTTATTTTTAGGTCACACTTACTATCCTTAATTTATAATTTTAAAAGCTTTTATTTAAATGATTCCTTTTTTCTCTCCAAAGTCTTATCTTAATGTAGTATCAAAAAAAGAATTTTATTCATAATTGGAGAATTTTTCTTTTAATTTCCTCTGTACTGATTCTTTGTGAACACTTTTTTTTTTTTTTTTTTATAAAGTCTTTAGTATTAACTAAGGATTTTCTCCTTTCCCATTGAAATCAGCCTGAAAATGCCTTTGATTTCCACATGGCAATAACTAGCATTTGAGCTGTATCTACCTGCTCCCTCAGAAGTTGTCCCTGAGAAGTGTCCCAAGCTGAACTACCTCAGCTGCAACCCCACTTCAAAACCTCAGAGCACCATTGGAGCCTTTTGGTTGCATTTTTTTTGTTCAGCAGAAATGAGGTTTCTTTGTGAAGAGAGCTAGCCCGTAAATTTCACATTAATTTTCACCTGATGCAGTCTTTAACCACTGGCACTGTTAGAGGCTTGTCTGCACTACACTCTACTCGTGACCCTGCATAAGGGCCTCCTCCAGTGGGGAAAGGGTGTTTTGTGAAGTACAGCTGGGCTCCCCTGCAGGCAGAGGTAATTATTAATATTACTATAGTGAATAAAAATATTACATATTATTTAAAATTTTCAATTAAGATAAATATCATCCTCAAACATTCCTTTACCTAATTATTTACCTCTGTCAATCCAGTGGTGCATTCCTGATCTACAGGCACACTCTTAACTGGTATCTTCCGCAGTAGTCTGAAGGGGGTGTCTGTGGTGAGGTGCCAGGAGTGAGAGGGTTGCAGGGGTGGACTCTGTGAGGGAAGACCAGGGGCTTCCCCAGACTGACCACAGCCAGTTCCTGCAATGTACCCACTGCATGCAAAATATTTAAGAAACGGCAAAAAATACAAGATGGAGAGAGGAGGAGGAGGAGGAGGAAATAAAGAGTGAGAAACAACAGCACAAACCCCCAAGATGAGAGGAGGGAAGGAAGCACTCCCAGCACTGGAGCATACGTTTTCCTGCAGTTCATGGAGAGAACCACTCCAGAACAGATATGTACAAATTGTGGCACAAAAAGGACCCCACAGCTGAGCAGGTGGATGCTTCTTGAAAGAGCTGGAGCCCGTGGAGAACACACACTGAGCAAGTTAAAAGTGAGAGGAGGAAGGAACCACAGAGAGGAACTGATACATGGTGACTACAGGCTCCCATTCTTCCTGCACCACTCTCAGACATGTAGAGAAACCTGGAGTGAAGCTGAGTCTCCAAGAGAAAAGGGAAAAGTTTCTGGTTCAATGCTTGTCTTCATTTCTCATTACCTGCACCTATTTTAAGTGGTAATATATTCACTTATTTTTCCCAAAACTTAATCTCTTTTGCTCACAGTAGTAGCTGCTTAGCAATCTCTCTGTCTTTATCATGACCTGTGATCATTCTCACTGTATTTTCTGCCCCTTCCAGCTTAAAAGAAAGAGTGAGTGGCTGTTTGTCAGAGCTAACCCACCACACAGTCCCAAGTATTTAAATTAACTGGCCAGACTCCTTAGGAATCTTGAATTCTGGAATTGGGGAAGTCCACATTTGAGGTTCTTGTTGGATTTTTCTTGTTGTTGTTGTTGTTGTTGGTTTTGGTTTATTTTTTTCTTAATTCTGGTTTGTTTTGGTTTGTTTTTTTCATTAGACTTTTGGTGACTTTCTGAAAAGGATCTTAATAGCAGCAGATAATGCTGGTTGACAACCTTCATTCAACCGAGATCCAGGATGTCTATGAGGGTAATGCTAAAGGTTACAGGTGTGTATAGGAGTTTGACCAAGATTTCAGATGCTTTTAGGTGTAATTTGTAAGCATAAGCACAGACAGACTGCCAGAGCTAGCCTTGGAGATAGCTCAAAACAGACACATAGTCTTTCTGGATCTTGCATTCTTTACAGGTCCAGCTTGATTTCAGTCACTCAGAATATTTTTGAGACAGAATGATATTAAGGTACTAGGCAACTTGCTCTATGTGACCCTCCTTTTGCAAGTTCATTGTGAATAACATGACCTACAGAGGTGCTTTTCAACCTCAACTAGTCTGTGATCCAGTGTTTCTGTGAGACTGTGTTTTATCTAACCTAGAAAAATTACCTTACCAACTTAACATAAACGAGATTGCTTTGAACTATTTTTCTAATAAAAGCCTTTGGCCGGGCCACTTGCTAACTGAGAAGCTCTCTAAATTGCATGGGAATATGAGCACCATCTTTCTTCTTTCCAGGCAAACCTGTCTCAACCTGTCTCAAATTGGATGAAAAAAGGGTTTTTTCATTATCCGACAACTTTGCTGGAACTTTCTATGGTTTTGGAGCAAGGATCCCAACAGTTAAGCACGTTATCAGATAGGGCCAAGAGGATGACAGATGTTGTGGCTATGCTTGTCCTTCTAGGCAATTTTCCACTTGACAATGCTGTGGCAAATTGGGACCTGGCTATTGTGAGGGATATAATCCCTTGACTGTGTAGCACAGGGCATTCCACTGAGGTGTGGTGATAAAGTGTGCCCATGTAGGGGACTGAAAATAAGAATAAGTATATTGATGGCATTACAGTTTCTTAGGAGGTTGTTGTGGTTTAAGCCCAGCTGGCAACCTGGAAACCATGCAGCCATTCGTTCACTCCATCCCTTTCCTCCTCCCACTCCTGCAGGGAAGGGGAGGAGAATGAAAAGAATGTAACTCCCACGGGTTGAGATAAGAACAGCCCGGTAACTAAGGTGCAACACAAACCACTGCTGCTACTACCAATAATAATAATGACAAGGGAAAACAACAAGGGAAGAGGATGCAACCGCTCACCACCTTCCAACTGATACCCAGCCAGACCGGAGCAGTGGTCTCACCCTTTTGGGTATCTGCCCCCAGTTTATATAGTGGGCATGATGTGCTGTGGTATGGAATACCTCTTTGGTTAGTTAGGGTCAGATGTCCTGTCTCTGCTTCCTCGCTGCTTCCCCTCTTCCCTGACAAAGCATGAGGCTCAGCAAGTCCTTGGTCAGACTAAATATTATTGAGCAGCAATTAAAAACATCTATGTCATCAGCCTGGTTCCCAGGCTGAAAGTCAAAAACACAGCACTGCACCAACTACTAAGAAGGAGAAAAATGACTGCTACTGCTGAACCCAGGACAGTATCCACCCCTTATTCCATACCATTCACATCATGCTCAGATCCCACATTTTCAATATACCATCAATCATCAATTTTATCTTATATATATAAAAAACCTATATAGTTATATATATATAAACTATATATATATCACTCTTATCTTCTTTATATATATATATATATATATATACACATCCACACAGAGAGAAAGAGAGAGATCATTCCTTAGTGCATGGACCAATCCCTATAAAGCTGCTGAGTCCACCCGGTCCAGGGCATGAAGGTGGTAGCAGGGCATAGATTTGCAGGCTGTGCTGGAAATAGTGAGATAAGTAGTGGCAGATTCCAGAAATCCCAAACACAGGGCGCTGTGAAATGGAGTGTTTGTGTTACTCAGTTGTGCTAACACGGAGCTTATCAAGTATTGAGTGCATTGGGGGTTTCTTCCCTTCCCAGCTAAAGAGCCTGGGTCTCTTTTCTGATGACCTGGAAGAACGACACTGTTGCACACCACCCTATTTATTATGTCGATGGGGTAACAATGGAAAAGAGGTGCCAAGAGTGAACTTACAGCACCTTCCCTGCAGTTCAAGACAGATTCTTCTGAAATCAGATGGAGCAGTTCAGGTGTTTCAGATGTAAAGCACCAAGCACTAATTAATTCTTTGTTACTCAAGACAACTAGGAAGTATTAATTCAGAACAGCTCAAGTATTTATTATGCTGTCCTGACCGTTTAAATGTTGCTGACAGAGGAATAACTAAACACAGGGATTTGGGCATAATGTTTCTTGAAAAGTACCAAGTAATATCTCCAATGACTGCACATAAATGACTTTGAGAGTGGGGAGTGTTCGTTAGCTCAGCCATAGAGCTTATGTTTGTCTACCTACAGGCTACTGCCAAATCACATACTTTATGAAAGTAAAGTGGAAAGAAGGACTTTATGACTTCCTTTTTCTGTTTACTCTCCTAGAAAATTGCAATCTCATCTACCCTGGTCCTGCCCTGCAGACAATGCTCCTTACGTATTTATTATATTAATTTCTTTAAATATTTTAAATACATTTATATTTCCTGCTAAAAAAGCAGATTGAATTTTCTTACATTATTTGTTGATGTTACCTAGAATATTCAGCCTTTGAATTTATACTGAACTCATATCAATCCCCAAGACTTTCAGAATGATAGTAAATACACTTCTAACTTTTTTTCTCCCAATTTTTTTAGCCATATGAGTTATCTTTTGGTAAATTTTCATTAGTTTTCAAGGGCTATAGCATAAGTTCACTTATTTATATGTATGAAGAATATTCTATACTGGTTGATAACCATGTGCCCTAAGGATATATTTTGATATCAAAGTCAATACCAGAAGCATGCTCACTTGCTTTTCGTGAGCACTGTTTTTAAATATACAGACATTATTTAATTTAATTACACTAATAGGTGAGAGTGTCCTATGATCAACACATGAATGATTTGATCTCAATTGTTGATCCATTTTCCATATATATGCAGATTTTTCAACTATTAGCAATGATAATGGGAAAGTGCAGGTTTTGGTTTTTACTTTTTCTATGAAAAAAGTGGAATAAAACAATTTCACATGCCTTAAAAACATGATAAAAGAGACAAAGGGTGTATAGTTACATCACAAAAATATATTAATGCTTTCTTGAAAAAATAATAAAATACAAGGTTATAGCTACTATTTGTTATGAAGATATCTCTTAATACCCCAAATCCAACAGCAATAAATTAATTAGGAATTAATTTGTTGCCTTAACTAAGAAGACACATCAAATGCTCAGATGACACTGTAAAGGAGATGAACTCCATTACAAGTTATACAGTTACAATGATATATTTAGGCTCAACTGAATATTTTAGATTGGAATAATCAGCTCTTGCATATGAAACAAGCAACTGAAGTTAATTAGAAAATAAATTTGTATAAAGTTGGAGATGACTGGAAGAGATGTTTACTAGCAGATGCATGTACTTGGATAGAATTGCAGGAGGAGAGTCTTAGTGATAAAATGTCAGAGGAAACATGAAGTAACGGGCCTTGGATTTTACAGGCAGGCATTATGTTCAGCCCCACTATGAAGTTCATAGAAACGCTTACTCAAATGCTGATTAATACTTGCACTGAAATACTATCATATGGTTTTAAAATGGAATGTGTAAGAGGCAACCAGGTAGAAGAAATTTTTCCTGAAAGAAAACTGAAACAGTGCCAAGGTCTCAAAATGAACTCAACTTTGCAAAGGTGTAATTGTGAAACTTTTAAGCATGGAAACTACTAGCTCTTGCTCAATAACTGTGGCCACTAGCTCGACATCCTGCCTCCCTACGGAGAAAAGCAAGAAGCACCTGTAATCTCTTTATCTCATTGATAGAATCCATCTTTTGGATTTTTTCCCAGCCACTTGAACATGTTTACTAATCTCTGTTTCCATTGGTGACTAGCACCGTGTTAGCATTAGAAGCCACCTTCTCCCTCTTCTTTTCTCAGTTTCTTATGCCTTTCCCAACTTTAATTCCTACCACTTTCACTTCAGCTCTGATCACTTCTTTAACATTCATCCTCTTTTCCTTTCCTGAAAGCATAATCAAAACATTCAATTTGTAGTTTCATATTGTCAGTCCCTTCCTATTGTCAGTCAGGCTTGCCATAATCCCAGCCATTTTGTTCATTTTATTCATTTGTATTGTTTTTATCCCTTGTTCTTGTCTCAGTCTTTGTAAACATTTTCCTTCTTTTCTAGTATAATACTTGTTTGGGATTTTTTCGTTTGTTTTCTGGTGTTTTATGGTGGTTAGTTTGGGTTTTTTTAATTAGGAATTTCTATAATGTCTCAGCTGAAAACAGCACTTGGACATTAGTGAAAATAACTTCCAAGCTATTTAGATACAAAAAAAAGATACAAAAAAAAAAAAAAAAAAAAATTTAAATGTCTCCAAATTTTGTCATTTGGAAAGAGAAGAGTAGAAGAGGATTTGTAAAAAGGTAAATCATGGTTCAAACTTTACCAGATTCTAAGACTTGAAAAAAAGACTTTGTTATCATTCAGTCTGACATCATTTTTGACTGCTTGACAAGTGCTGTAAAACTTGTTTTATTTAATTAATTGATGTTTTAACTGTATGCTTTTGAAAAGGAAAAGCTTCAATCTGCTGTTGAAAATGTGTGGCAGAAATGCACATACATAAGATGTTCCAATTCCTAATTACTCTCAGTGCTATCAAAAATACAGTGTACTTTTCTAGTTTAAAGTTGCTTATTTTAAACTATTAGGCATAGGAATTTTTATGCATTTATCTGATAAAAGACACCCTAATCAAATTCTCTTCTTGATTAAATATTTGCATATTTCTATCAGCCCAACTTACAAACTTCTCTTAAACTTCAGCTCCTTTATATTTTTCCTTTCTTATAGAAAAGATTTGCCAGTCTCCTTTCTTTCTAAATTTTTCCTTGCAAACCCCCTCTATTGATAAAGGCAATTTAGCCATAAATATTGATATTTAAGTTCTTAAACAAATCATTTGACTTTTCAATATCTTTCAGAGGACAGTAAGAGATATGGAGACCTGACTCCTTTCTAGGTCAGGCCAGCATTGTCACCAAGTTAGGTCTTACAAATTTAACCTGATTCACTCATCTCAGAGACAGAAGTTCTAGCTATGCATTACACCTGTAGAGAGCCATGTTCTCTTGTGATTTCACCTGATTTGCACGTGGGTAATTAGGTGTGGGTTTTATTAAAAATCAGACTCTTGCCATTGATTTAATCTCACTATAATGTTAATATTCAATTCACATGGACTCTTATCTCCTGTTCCACTGTTTTTTCTGCATTACTTTCAGTATTTCTAATTAAGAAATAACAGATTCAAAATTATTTCTACAAAGAAGAAAGAAAATGGATATTAAATACTTTTTTTCCCCAAAGTTTGTTATTTCACCTCTAACTCACACAAAATGAAACATTCCAATTCTAACCTGCTTCTAACACTTCTTCTGTGTCTGTTTTGTTGATTCTGTAAATTCATTAACCAAAGATAAATACATAACTCTCAAGCATCAAATGCACAGGATTAGGACAAGTTTATTTTCCTTTGCAATCATTTTGTGTTTAGAAGTCAATCCTTCTGTCATCTTGAAAACCAAAAAACAAATGAACGAATTCATATCTCTTCTCAGTTAGCCTAGACAGCTCCTAAATTTTGTGGTGAATATAATAAATTTTCAGTTTTTCTATTCAGATCTATAATGGTAGATATTATCTGATCTATCTATTTTCCATGTGGGTCTTAAAGTATTGCATGAAACATCAGCAATATCATTAGTATAAGTAAAGCAAGAGAAGAGAAAAAAATGAGATATAGCAACAAAATCAAGAACTAATTAGAGCACAATTGCAACAGCGCACTAATAGATTATAGAAAAATGAACGTTAATGATCTCTTATACATCATTACAATTGTTTTCATGGAGTACTTCTCGTTGAGTGTGTTATTAATATATTCAGGACAAATGGCCCAAATATAATTTCTCTCTAATTATAGATATATCCAAAGGAGGAATGGTTAGATATAGGGTATTGTGTCTGAATTACTTCGTTACATTGAGCTAAGATGACAAAACAGTGTTGGAGAGACTACAGAAGTCGACATAAAGTAGCTTCCAGGCTGCTCTGGTTTAGAATAGGGAAATGTTTCCTCTGGACCTCTGGAATCAGGAAGGCAACAGTAGTTTGCAGTCATTTTTATCCCTAATCCTCAAATTCTGCATCCAGGAGAGGCTGATATGACTCAGAGATGGTAAAATTGCCCTGAAGTCTCCAAGCTCATGGAATGGCTATTCAGGTCTGCATAGAGCTGGAGCCCCCAGACACTGAAAGCTGTGTAGGAAAACCCCCAATTCAGAAATACCTTAGTACTTTTATTCTTTGTGTGACCTCTCTTCTCACCTGATATTCGTAGATATCTTCCTTTCTTGTAATGCTCTCAGTAATAAATTCATTTTTCTTTTTTTAATGCCTTCAGTGTAACAGGAAAAAGAAAAATGGTCTGGAATGCAAGTCATCTTCACTCATTCACACCTCATGTAGCATTTGTTTCTTGTTTTTAAAGACAATAGCTCAGTTTTTCTGTTAATGCTTTCATCAAATATTTCGAGGAATAATCTGTAAATAGATAAAAAGTTTCTCTGACACATCACAGTGTCAACATAAGGTCACTTTAGTAACGAACAACATAATCAATCAGGTTCTGATTATCATTCAGGTTGAAGTACTGCAAACATTTCTTTCTTCTGTATGTGGTACGTAATTGCTAACTGACATTTCTTTGTATTTTTGTAAAGTTTCTAGAAATGAGAGAGCTGATGAGAAATATACACTCTTATTTCATGGTCTTCCCAAAATTGTTTAGCCCAGTTGAATCACAAGAAAGGATCCTTGTTGTATTTTAACTGACTCTTTAAAGCTTAAGCAAATTAAGTAATTATTGAACATCATTTCTGTAAAATTTTTCAGAGCATGATTTCACAATAGCTGGTTAAAAAAAAACAAAAAAAAAAAAAAAAAACAAACACAAAGCAAAACCAAACAAACAAAAAAAAACCCACACAAAAAAAAAGAAAAAAAAGGAAAGTTAGAATGAGCACAGGGGTAGAAATTTTCTACCTATTTCTATTTATCCTAAAGCAAATATTTTAATACCAGCCCTCTTTCCTAAACCAAGGCTGCAAGAAATCACACATAATTTTACAAAATTAAATGCAACATACCATAATTTTGAAAACTAAAATAAAGCTCTTTTGCCTACTCTTGCTAGAAACTTGTCTTCCTTCACCAGTTTCCATCTATCATATTCTACCTCACAAACCTGTTCCATCAGAGCATCACTGTGCTTTACTTATCCACATATATCTTCTACATATCCACATCTAATAGTCACCCATATGTGGATTCCCTATATTTCTGCCCTTTTACCTGGATCTCTACTCCTTGGTTTGACAACTTCCTTTCACTGTTTTTGCCAAGAAATAAATAATACAGGGGCTGAAGATCTGTAATGTACTTCAGATAATGAATTGCAATAGGAGGTATAATCCTGTTAAACAACTGGATACTTACAATTAACAATTGATTAGTTGACTATTACGTAGGTAAGTGAAACAGATGGCTGAGCTAATCATGTGCAAGAGCCACACACATTTCTCTTCAATTTCTGTTTACACCAAAAATGACTAGATTCCCACCCCCACCCAAATGTCGAGAGCATCCCCTGCAGCTTTAAAATTGATTAGTTTACAAAATGCACCATGCTACTTCAAGACGAAAAAGAAAAATGATACCAAGCCTCACTTCCCCTCACATGGCTTTATCACACTGTACTAATAAAACTGAGGGTGAAGAGCCATGTGTAGATGTTTTGATAATATTCTGCCCTACAACTTGAGAAGACTTGGGTAGCTGCTTCATCTCCGATAAATTAGCACTGCATGTGTCCTTATGAAAGATTATGATTAATCTGTATTGACTAACCCATCTCTTATGAAAATAAAGAAAAAAAATAGGGAGAGAACAAAGCACAGAAATAATTGTTTTAAATGGAAAATTGCTGATTCTAGATTTTGAGATGCCCGCGTACTGTTGCCAATAACTTAGGCTAAACAGTAGGAACAAAGTGAAAACTACAGGCTGTATGTTTTAAATTTTTTTGTGAACACATGATCAATTTAATTGCATCCAAACCTTACAGACACAACACTCGAAAAAAATGGCTATCTGACCACTGTTGCCACTACATTAGCATTATTCAAATAGTTGTTATTCTATGACACTGTTTTAATGTCTGCCTTTGTAACAATGTTGCTGTGCTGGGTGACTGAGTCTTTCAAAGAAACCGTTTTCCACTGAGACAAGCCAGTAATTTTGTTATGCCGTATGATAAGTCAGATTGGCTTCATTATTTCTTTTCTATTGTGCAACTAGCAAGGGAGGCAGATGATGAAAAAATCCCTTTGAAGAATAATGGAAGAGGGAAATAACTATGTTAGATCACTATTGCAGGTCTTCCTTTTTTCAAATTATTTCTTGTAATAAAGGATCTTAGTCCTGACTGTGAAACAGCAGCATGCAACATCTACTTTTCTTTTAAAATCAGCTTCATAAAAAAAAGGAAAATTATAAAAGCAATAAAGCATAAGTTCCTTATATCTAATGACCTATAGCTCAAAAACCTGTTGAAACTATTATGCTGAACACTTCTTTCCAGTAAGATTTCTTTCCATACTTGCAAAACTACATTTTAGATTTTAATTTCATCAATATTTTAAAAAATCTCCAGTTTTGAATGGAAGAGATTACATAATTATTTTTCAAGTAATGTAATAGGAGATGTCTCTGTGGAATGAAGACAACAACAGAACAACAGCACAGAAACTAATTCAATAGCACCTAATATTTAAATGTCACAATATATAAGAATCACTCCACTCAGATATTAGCCAAAAGTTGACTTTTTTTCCAATAAATACTAGCTTTTCATGTGCTTCCTAAAATTTCTTTACTAATAATGTTTATAACTGTGATTTCTATGTTTCAGAGGAGAAAAATCTTGGGTACTTTGCCTAGGAAGCTGGTATTCTAACATTTTCTTGCTCAGGCTATATCCTCAGGTAAGTGACCTGCACCTTTATACATGTCCTCCTCAAATAAATATAAACTTTCTTCTTAAATTTCGTTTGCTTACAGATCAGATATTGGGAAGCCAGTTGAAATTCATGAACCTGTGCAAGTTTATGCCAGCTCAGTAACTGACCCTAATTCCCTGTGGTTCCTCAGTTTATCTGTAAATAAAAGGCTTCTTTTCACAGATCAGTTAAGTCTGCTAAGTGACAATGATGTATTTACAAAACCCAAGTACTTAAAATTGAGAAATGAAATGTTAAGGATAAAATAAATCTTTGTGTTCACAAGGAGTCTCAACCAATTCTTACAGAAATCCACGTGTCTTTCCACTTATTGCAGTCACAGCTCGACTGGTTCCATAATCAATATTTGTCATATTTATTGCTAGATATGACAATAATGGATTCTGATCTTTGCATATGAATGGCCTAAAAGGGTAGAAGCAGTAGCAAGAGGGTGTTTTGTTCCAGACATTTGGTGCATATAAAAACTCTATGGAGAGCTCAGGCAAAACTGGTACAGTCAAAAAGAACCATTTCCCAGGTGTGGGTATCAGCTACCTTTTTCTTCTCTGATTTATAGTCTTGCACCACTTACTCAGATCAAAGAATCTGAAACAGAAGGGGAAAAGGCTGGCACTTGTTTCTTCTCACTTACCTAGAGTCCTTAGTATCAAAGTATGGTCTATCACTTTTCACTACCTGTGCAATCTGTATACTTCAGTACTCTTCGAGAAAATAAGGTTCTTTTTTAAACACCTCAATAAGTACACAACTATGTAGCAAAGAATTGTAGCATAGTATGTACAGAAGTAGTTCATCTTTCTCATTTATTAAGTACTCAATTTATGTATTAAACCCACAGAACTATAGCATTCTTGTAACAGCTTTATGTACACCATCCTTATTCAAAATTAGCAATAATGAAGCATACGTACTGTCTACACAGCCTGCTAGTACATACTAACTTTGAATATCTTAGAGTAACTAACCCCAAACATTTTAAATGCTAGCAGAAGCCTTTCATCCTTATTCATTCTATTGCATAGCAAGATCTCATTAACAACATCAGAAAAAAATTTTTGAAGGGTTCTAAGCTTATCTCTTCTGAGGGTAAATAATTACTTCACATTTATTTTTCCTTAAGAACTGTTTTTTAATATGTCATTAACCTTTTTAAATTGAAATAATAAAGATGTGATTAAAACAAATAAGTACAAATAAGCAAGCAGGACTCCATTTCTTAGTTAAAAGTTTGCTCTGTACACATAGACTGAATTGCCAGTGGTACAAAGCTCTGGAATGAAAAGAAGTAATGAAAGAAGCACCTATAGAAACATCATTAAAATGCAGCCGGTCCAAACCCATGGGCCTGTCAAAAAGTATAAAAAAGAAATTTTTATCAGACATTGACAAAATTAGTCCACCATAACTCAAATTACACAGACCTAAGGGCTCTATTTCTCTACTGTCATCTTGCAAAATATTATGGTCTGTATCAAAGTCATATACATAAAATATGTTTTCTCCTGATTCTTGGTAAGATGCTAAGGGGTCCAGTAGATTTTCAGTTTTCATTATTTCTCTTGGAGGAAAAGCAAATACTTAAGAAGGAAAATTATAGAATAAGATATTCTCTAGAAGTTTTCGCATAATAGTATCACCAAATGATAATAGGACTGATATTTTACACTAGCACTCCAACTGGTTATATTTATCCAGATGACAGAGGTGGCTTATGGCTATGATCTTCAGCACTGAAAGAGGTATATGCAAGAGAATAACAGATACTATCACAATATGCTGAAGAATTCTTATTTTTCTCATGCAAAAGATAAAGATGTTAGATACAGCTTATAACACAGGAAATCTAGTCATTTCCTTAACAAATAAAATAAATTCAGTCACTGAAACTACTTATAATCTGATTATGGCTTTGACACAAGTGAGAGAAGAAAACGTGATGTAACATGCATGTTCATTACATTCCAAATTTATTTACCTCCTACCCAGTTCCTCATTTTATGCAGTCAACATATTATCTCTGAATCAAAACTAGACCCATCAAAGTATAGCTGGCTCCTTAAATCCATACACAATGTGTACTATATTGTGCATTAAGGCTGATTCAGAACATATTATATTTTAACCTATTTGGACCCAAAAAATAATCTTGGACCACTCACTGGACTTAAAGCCAGACCTTGGTGCATTGAGCTGGCTTGCTTTTATCATGAATTTTAATGGTGAGAAAATGGCATCTGTTCCTAACTGCCCTTCAGCTGTTAGTCTCCGCTGCATAGTTGATATCAGAGACAGATGGGGAAAAGAAGAGTTTTCTTTTTTATTATCAGGTACTGAACTCAGATGGGACACCAATTTGAGGAATCAATGGCAACACTTCAGTATGTTTGACTTAAATCCTAAACTCATGTCCAGTGAAGAGTACCTGAGGTGGCTCTGATTGTTTGCACAGTGGTGTACATAAACAGCAGTAATAAACCTTTGTGGAGATGGCACGATTTTGCACAGAGTTAATCCTTTTGAAGCAATTGCAATTAAGTACATGAGGCAAATAATCTGTCACCCAGATAAACTATCCATACTGACTTGTGCATGTACGTACCTATAAAGGTCTAGATATGATCATTTGCATGAGTAACTCTGTATAATAAGTAATATTCTTTGCATCATTTGTATTTAGCACTTTTTGTATTTTTACCAGATCTGGTTTAATTTTTCAGATGTTGTAATGGATGTTACTCCTTCTGCTTGTAAAGTCTGTTATGTTTCAAGAGCGAACCTGGGAATCAGAGAGGAAAGTTGTCTGTTGAATATTTTGGATGTTGTATTCTGTAACACTCTGGAGTACTGAATGCCCTGAAAGGAAGAGGGGTATTAGTCCTCTGCTGAGAGCAAATAAGCACAGAAATTTACTTTGGGTGAGGAAATTTCCAAAGCTTGGTATCGTGCAAGCTGCCAAAATAGAAGATTGAGAATTATATACTTATATTCTGAATATAAAAACTTTTTCTAGGAACCTAGAGAGGATTCTGTATTTTTTTTTATAACTTAAAAAGCAATTAAAGTGCTTCTGGAATGATAGTATGTCTTCTGCAAAGGTCACAGTAAGTAAAATGGAGACTTGGGTGTGAATCCTTTTTATTTCCATTTTGCCTTACTCAAAATTCTCCCTATTCTAAGTTTATTGTGCAAGCTATGCTTATTCTAAGCCTAGCTTTACATTTTTTTGTGTATTTTGTACCTTTTTTGTAAAACAAAGATTTAGGTATCCTCTTTTGAAAGCACTGCTTGCTTTTAATCCCTGCACAGCTGTGTCAGATGAGGGAGGATGTATACTTGTGAGCAAATCTAAGCATGAGGTCAGAACCTAGTTTTACTTCAGCAAGTAAATTTCCACTGCTCTGAAAATTAGGGCTGTGACCAAAAAAAAAAAAAACCCACTTCATCAGAAAATAACTTGAAACTCCCTCATAAATAAAATAGCTCTAAGTCTTCTAGCTAAGTAACTACACAATAGGAAGCACTACATTGTCAGTTTCAAATTATCCTTTGAAATATCTCTCTAGAAGAAAGCTTTTGCCATAAGGGTTAAATATATTTAAGAGATATCACAAAACATTAAATGATAGCTTGAAGGAAAGGTTAATTTCAAGTATATCTTTGGTAAGCCTTTCCCATTTTTGTCAAGAATTTTTTTTCTGGTATTGCACTACCCTCAACAGAAAAGATTTTCCTAATATCTGATCTGAATTTCCAAGGTTTAATAAGTGATTTTGACCTATTTCTATATTTAAACTTTGTTACATGTTAATATAAAAAGCTTGACTTCCTCAGATTAGTAACAGCCCTTTAAGTGGCAAGCCATTAAGTCACCCTTACTCTTCTTGTAAGCAAGCCCATCTTCCACAACTTCTCCTTTTAGCCATGTGGTCTAGAAACCTAACAGCCTTTATAGGCATCTGTTGAACCCTCTCCAGTTTCCAGAGCAGGAGACTGAATGGAAAAAATATAATTTTCTAGATGGAGCTTCACCACTACCAAATCTATATGACCATAAATTTTCTCAATTTGCTGGCCATGTACCTGCTAACATACCCCCATATGTGATTTGCCTCACCTGCAATGAGAGAATATCCTTGCCTTACAATACTCATCTAAAGACTCCTTCAGGCCCTTTTCAGCAACTTCCTTATCAGCCAGTGTTGTTCTGAGCTAGACACAGGACCCTAAAACTATTTTTAAATGTCAGGAGGTTTCCACAGTGCAGACCTCAGAATTTTCATGGTAACTCTGGACTGAGGCTCTGATGACTGTCATAGTTAACTGGTACTTTAAATTAAAATAATTCATAGGACACATTCTGGATGATCATCAAGGTAATTGATGTAAATGTTGGAAAAAAATGGGGTCCAGTGTCAATGATAAAGTACCCTTCTGATAGCACATCTGTGTTCATATTATTTTACTTGACATAGGCATTACATTTGTATCATGGTTTTAACTCCAGCCAGTAACTAGATGCCAAGTAATTTCATAACATTATTAGCAGTTTGCCTTTCAAGATTTCAGTAGTATTTTTTGTAGTCTTGTGATTATTAGTCTGTGGATTTGGGAAGAGAGGGATGGAAAGGGGGTTGTTTGGTTGGTTGATTTTGATTTTGGTTTGGGTTTTTTCATTTACTTATTTCTTATCTAGTCAAAGACACTTAACTGCCAAAGATACTATATTGTCTTCTCTTGCAGCTGGAAAGTAATTTCCTCTACCATCACGACCTCTCCTTTGTGCAAACTTTCCTCACTCCCTGACTTAAGCAATGTGTTTAATTGTGTCTGCTATCCTTAGGCCTCAGACAGCCTTGGGAAGAGCAGCTTCAGCTTCTGTGTTACTCACTGTTACTTTATTCTGTCTAAACTTAAGCTACGTATTTGAAAAGAATGGCTGGCCATTTGGTCTGAGGGTCCTTTTCATGGGAGGACTTACAGGTATATCATGAACTTAAAAATGGTAGTGTATGGTTTAGTATTTATTTGAACTTGCTGCTTGCTTGGAACGTAACTTAAATTTTCATGAAAGACAAGAAATTCTCCTAATTGGTACCTCGAGAAAAAACAAGGCAGGCTGGAAAAGCCAGACTGGATTTCTTGCTTTTCATGCATCTCTATTACCTGTGAAGACATTGAGACTTAGATGAGACCTCCTTCATATGTAACTTAATGGGCTTAACAATTACCCAGTTAAGCTGTTTATCAGTTTCCTAGTATACTGGCTCTGCTGCCCTTACACATGCACATATTGGAAGTTATAAAATTATTTCTTAAAATCCCTTTGCAAAGTAAAATAACATTTCAACATATGTCTGAATTTGTCTTGTGATCCATTCCTAAAAATAAAATCCTGGATTAACATTAAACTTCTTCAAGTAGTGTGCTGTATCAGCCTTTGTTAGAAGGGTTTGTGTTTGAGTAGTATGTTATGTGATTATAAAGTGCTTTGGGAATTTTTAGATGGGAATTAATGTTTACTGGCTCTACTTTTGCATAATTGGTCATGTTATCCATTACTGGCCTTTGCTGTAAGTTCACAATATAATATGTTCCAATACATTTACCTGATTGTTTTTAAGATTTAACTTGGACCAACAGTCTACCTAGATATTGAATAGATTTTGGTGGCTTCATCTGTATCATATTTATAAATAAATTATTTATATATACTACAGAAGCAGCACAATCCCCTCAGATTGTCAATTTTTACACTGGTTCTTTCAACGCAACATGGTTCATATTTGGTTTAGGTAAACTACTGTTACCTAGACCACAAGCAATTTTCCACATATTGTGCAGTGGTTTATCCATAAATTTTTTATAAAATTAAGGAAGGGAGTACCTAATCTACAGTATGGCAGTATGGCTCTTAGATGTAGTGGAATATAAAATATTTTCTGTGTGATTAGTGAGTTAGCCCCTTGATGTCAGGAAAATATTAAAAAATATTTTTAATTTGAGTTCATACTACTTTATATTTTCAATTGTGAGCTATATTTTTTCATTTCAAGTCTTCAGAGGTTTGCAGGAACAAACACTCTTTTACTATTTTACTTGGAAAATTTTCCCTTTGTGACAGAAATATTATGCTCTGCGGATGGTACACCATCAACTTGCATAACCAGAATTCCCTTTCTTTTACCTGGCACTTGTTTAATCTATGGCAATTTTATTTTTTAATTTTTTTATTTTTTTTTTTGGCAATAAGTTCAAATTTGCGATGAAGACTTCAAGAACCAAAACTGTATAAAAGCAGATGAAACTGTACAGCCAAAACTATAATTTTTTAAAGACTGTTATGGGCATAAAGTTGTATAAATATGGTGAAATATTCTAATTGTGTATTTGTTTGTCTGATGATCAAAATAAAAAAGCCTCCTGTTGTTTCACAAAGATCTTTCACTTCTGCCTGTTGTAGCAATAATACTCATCTCCAAGGAAAATGTTCAACCATGAAGAATGACAATGAATTAATACTGATTCTTGTTTTATGTGTCCCTGTACTAGAAACCTTTGTTCTCATATGCAGTGTGGAGTGAGATTAGCAGAGACTTGATGTTCCCCTATTTGAGTTAAGCTTTGAAAATAAGATTTCCTGAAAATTTAATGTGTCTTCTATTTGCATTACAGAGAAAACCAATGTAGTTTCAATAAATCTGATAGAATATGGCATCGACTTTTAAAGGAATGTTTACATCTGGGGGACATGACTTCTTTCTTGAGTGTACAACAGCATTATAATGTAGGTATGTGATTTTATGTTTAATTGAAAAGTAGTTCTTGCGTAGATACTTCCAGCTTTTTTAGTTCTTCTAATGCCTATGCCTGTGAGAATCTAAAAGAGGAAAAAACAAACCAAAACAAAAACCTTACTTGTTATACCTGAGATTATGTGCTTTTAGAATACAAAGAAAATTAGCACTGTAGATCAAACAATGGCTCACTACCAATGCATCTCAAGGCATTGTCATTTCAAGGTCCTCTAAGGAACAGTAATCTGCCTTTAGGATGTCAAAAGAGAATGATAAATAGTGTCAAAATGAAACTGTATTCAATACAATGTTTATGCATTGTGCTTGGATTTAAATAGCTTCTGATTACTTATCTTTAAACAGGATTTTAAATGCTTTTGATATTATCTAGGTTTTTCCCTTACTGCTCACAATTTTATGGCTTGCAAGGGGCGAAAGATATGTAATGGTGATAGAATTGCAGATCTATTTAAAATTATAACATGTTATGGGAAGAGATGCTGCTTGTTACTGAGAACCTAATTTTCATTTATGGTCCCATGTATGCAATCTCCCACTTATTGCTTCAGTCTTCAAATAATTAAATTAATACAGTCTTACAGCAGTGGTATTAGAGCATCATACCACTCTGACCGAGCTGAGATAACAGCAGTTGTGCTTATTTCTACTAGTGTGAACTCTAGCCTACAAGTTTATGTGGGAGGATGTTGGTGGCTGGTTATTTTTAATTAGTCTGGCTGTTTGACTGGATTTCTCTGAGACTCCTATTCCACCTGCAGATATGTAACTACAGAAAAGCTCAGTGTCCTGATAGCAGAGAAGGGCTGGGAGTTGTGTCCCACAAAGTCTCCAAGTCAGCTGTGCCTGAGCCATGCAGCAGTGCCAGCAGGAGCTGGGGCGGGGGGATTGCTGTGAGCAGCTCACTGTTGGAGGGAGAGCAGGGAGTGGTGATGACTCATTATCTAAGGAGGTTTGCTGCTTGCTTATATCTAGATGTGGTAGACAGCTTGTCAAGGATGGTCTAGTCCCCTGCTACTCCTTGCAGTTCTTTCACTTGGCCACCATCATACTGCTAGGAAAGACCTGCAGCATATCAAGTGTGACTTCACGACTGTGGTAGTGATGGCCAAGCATAAGAGGGCTCAGGTGGTCTTCACCTCATTCCTGTCAGTGAAGGCAAACCGCTTGAGTAGGAGTGAGTCAATCCAGTGAGTCAATAACTGTTGTTTTGCAACTTATATCAATGTGACAGGAATTTAGTTTTCACATCTCTGGGGATCAAGGACTGCTAGGAAGTAAAGGGATCTCTCCAAGTGAGATGAAAGCATCTTTGCCAATAGACTGGCCTACATGGTGAGGAGAGCTTTAAATTAGGAATAGAAAGAGAGAGATGATGATGCTCAGTTGAGTAAAGGAATGGTGGACAAGATCAGCAAGCAAAGGGTGCAAAGGTGGACAAGAGAGACCTGGTAACCTAGAAAACAGCACTGGAATGTGGGGTATCCCAAGTGTTGCACACAAATAAGAAAATGCAGACAAGACAGCATGATGTGTAATATGCTTGCCCTTTCCCCAGGAAATTAGAATGAGTGATGCCATCTGTAGTGCCTGTACATTAATGGACAAAGCATTGGCAATGAACAGGAGGAATTGGAGGTCTGTGTGCAATTGCAGGGGTATGATCTTATTTGGATCACAGAGAAATGGCAGGATAGCTCATGTTTGCTGTCATAGCTGGATATCAGCTCTTTAGGAAAGACAGGCCAGGAAAGCATGAATGAGGATTCATCCTTCATGTAGGTGATCAGCAGGGATGCATGGAACTCTGCCTGGGGAAGCGTGACCAGGATTGGCAAGCAGAACAGTGTGAGTGGAGGGTGTCTGCTACCAATTACTTGACTAGAAAGAAATAGGTGAAGTTTTCCTTAGACAACTGGAAGAAGTTTCCTATTCATAGACCCTGGTGCTCATGGGAGCATCTAACCACCCTGAGATCTGCTGGAGCAGCAACACAACAGAGCACAAAGCAATCCAGCAGTTCTGCACCACTACATGCTAGGGACCAACTGGCCAAAAGCAGCTCTGAAGAAAAGGGTGTAAGGGGTTCTGGAGAATAAGATAATGATCATGAGCCAGCAATGCATTGTGCCAAAGAAGGCTAGCAGCATCCTGGGCTCCACAAGTAAAACAGTTGAAAATGAATGGGATTAAATATAATAAGGAATCTTCATTGAAAAAGTTGCAAAACAAAAAACTAAAATGCAATGTCAATTGCAGCTATAAAGTAAATATTAGCAAGCTTTAGTGAATTTTCACCAAAGCACTATGTAGGTTGTCATGAATGACTTAATGCTCTGTCTCAAGACATAAATAAAACAAGAATCTACCTTTGTTTCACAATCAAAACATTTTTCATTCCTAGGAGCCCGTGTGCAGAAATTAAGCACCTACATAATTTAAAAGAGGAGAAATAGTTCCATTGGCTCATATTGGCCTACTATAGTAAAGTCACATGTAGGCATGTCTGTAAACTGAAATTTGTTCAAAATCACAAATACATCATCCTCAACTTTATGTTTTGCTGTATACAATTGCTATTTCTTTTTCTCATATCAAAACAATATATTGTTGGTAATAATTTAAAAAATTAATCTAGATTTTAAATAAACCATTCCAAACAGCTTTTCTTCAAATATATATGCCAATTTTAAATACAATAAATCTGATTTCAAAAAGGTAGGCTTTTTTAGTAAAAATCCTGTCTCAATTGTTTTTGTTGTTGCAGCTGATTATATCCCTTGGCATTTTGTTCTTTATGTGTAATGTGCTCTAAAATAAAATACTGTGTAGAGCTTCCAGCTCTATAGAATAGTACAGCTCAAAATTACAGTAAGGAGTGTCATTATGTGTAAAAGCAAATCGCAGACTAATGGTGCAAACTCACATGATTTTAATATGCTGCATTGACAACAAACATTTTTCCCCTATAAGCTAATTTAAATTTCTACAAGCACCATGCACAATTTTAGATTCCTTTTCTGGCAGGTCTGGCAGCTAATTTTGAGTAAAGTAGTAGACTATAACAACACCTGAAGTAGTATAACTAAACCAGATAAAATATAGAAAAATAAAAATAAATTATAAATCATCTAAGCCATCATGGATTGGATAAAAAAAAACTAAAGATGCAATAAAATGAATGGAAAATATTATGAGTGACAAAATTCTGTACTGATTTTTGTCATTAAACCAGTTGAGTGTGACCTCTGTAGTCATCTACCCACAGTCCGCCTCAATTTGTGATTGCAGCTGTGATCTGGGATGTCTTTTATTTCTGACTGTAGTTCTCTCTGAGGATGTCCTTCAATATGTTTTCTCATGTGCTTTCCCCATTCTAACAAGCAGCTGCAGGCTGTTCCTGATGGATGCAGTGTGGGGACCAGCTGTGATGAGTCTGCGCACCTTGGTAATGAGTTTGAGAACTTGAGGTCTGTACCATGTCAGTGTAAAGTCATATGGCAGTCCATAGCAAAATGAGTGAAGTGCTTCCTAGTTATACAGATGTCCTTGCAAGCACTGCTTTGAGGATTACTTGCTGTGAATATGACTCTTATGTAATTAGTAATAGCCCAAAGTGAAACTTAGTACAACTTAAGTGTCATCATCCCTGCTAAATAGTCAAACCGGCAGTTGCTTCTATTTGATAAGAAGCAGAACAGGCCTGGCTTATCCAAGCTGAGTGATGTGCTTCAACTGCAACTAGTCTAAGCAAGCAGTTGATGAAAGTTCCAAGCAGTAGGTAGCAGGGTTTTGAGGCTCAGAAGAATTGACTGCAGTGCACAGCAATATTAAACGAGATTTTCTCATCCTGGAGTGTTCTGCAGTAGATGTAGCTCTACATGCCATTTGTCTTAAATATATATTCAGAGCTTTTACTGCTTGATGCCAAAGTACAGTTCTGTATCCTTTTTCACCTTACTACTCTGTCACACCCTTGACAGTGTACACTGTGTATCATGGGCACTGCTTCCTAGACTCAGCAGAAACAAGGAAAGCTGCTCATGACCTATGTGACTATGCAAAACACAAAGGAACAGCTCTCATGCTGCCAGTTCTTCAAAGATATCTTGAACTTGCCCTGTACAGCTTTTTCCTGAAGAAATTCTTTTGCATGTGTTAGCTCAGTCAGTGCTGTATTCGCTCTGCTTTTACAGATGTCTGATGTTTTGCTTGTTTCTAGACAAGCTTTACCATCTTAGCCATTGCTTCAGGTTTCGCACAGAGCTGGCCCCAGGTAATGTAGGGTGACAGTTATGAAGTAGTTAAGAATGAGTGAGTAATCTTGGAAAAACTTCACAGAGTTAAAGCGGCATGAGAGACCATCAGGTAGCATAATTCTGCTGCACAGGGCAGGTTCCACTATCCATTGTCAGTGGAGGAAGATGTATAACATAAGGAATTATGTACAGAAATTCAAGTTTGAGTTGCATGAGAAATTCTGTAACAGCTTCAGAAGATGTGCATTAGCATGCCTTCCAGGAGAGTTTGTTCCAAGATTTTGCCAGGCACAGAGGTGAGGGTGACTGATCTGTAGTTCCCTGGTTCATCCGTTTTCTCCTTCTTGAAAATGGGGGTTATATTTCCCTTTTTCCAGTTGTTGGGAATTTTACCTGACTGCCATGATTTTTCAAATATGATAGTAGACAGTGGCTTAGCAGCTTCACTTGCCAGCTCCTTCAGGACCCACAGATGAATTTCATCAGGTCCCATGGACTTGCATAAGTTCAGGTTCCTAAGATGGTCTCAAACCAGATCCTCTCCTACAGTGGGCCCAGGGTCTTCATTCTCACAGTCACTGCATGTGCCTTCCAAGACTTGGTTGGTGTGGGGCCCATAGGAATGCTGGGGAGGGACTCTTCATTAGGGACTGTAGTGAATAGGACAAGGGGTAACAGGTTCAAACTTGAACAGGGGAAGTTTAGATTGGATATGAGGAAGAAATCCTTTAATGCAAGGGTGATGAGGCACTGGAATGGGTTGCCCAGGGAAGCTGTGAATGCTCCATCACTGGCAGTGTTCAAGGCCAGGTTGGGCAGAGCCTTGGGTGACATGATTTAGTGTGAGGTGTCCCTACCCATGTCAGGGGGGTTGGAACTAGATGATCTTAAGATCCTTTCTAACCCTAACTATTCTATGATTCTATGACCTACCTAAATATATGTTTATATGTATATGTTTATATATGTATGCATTTGCTTTATATCAGTCAGAAAAACTTCATCTGAAGGGGAACTTTTGCCCCATGCTATGTTTCTCTTGCACTGAAGTCCCATTTATGCAGAATCTCTGTCCTGAAAATTATCCAAGACCAGCTTTGAAACTAAATCTCTGATCTGAACTAAGTAACACTACATTTCTTCTCAAGTAAACTGGCCACCTGACAGTGGCATTCAAGGTAAAATTTAGCCGTTCTGAAATAAATATATTGAGATAATAAGTGGACATAGATCTCATATCACTGCCATGTATGAACTTTGCCATATCTGTGTCTTCTTGTTCCTCAGTTCAGCTCTTAAAAAATGTATATTAAATGAGTAAAGTTTGTTTTGTTTCCTTCTGGCTTTCTTTGGAGCCAGCAGTTGTGAAACACTGCTCTGCTCTTTATGGTGAACCTTGCCAAAAATGTTAGTCTGTGGTAGAGCCAGGAGAGTGGGCTTTCAGAGTGGATGAACTGAAAATCTGGTTTTCTATTTAAGCAGAAATAATCATAGATGCTGAATTCTGAGGTTTTAAAACTGGGATCATTACAAAGGTCAAAGGTTTTGTAAACACAATTAAGTTGCATTTCACAGGAAATATTCATAAATAAAATAATTTTCAAGAAAAAGAATATGGGTGGAACACCTTCTCTTTTCTTCCAACTCCTTGTGCAGGAGACCTTTGGGATAAAAAGAAGGGGCTCCCAACCATTTAAGCTCACTGCCCAACAAGATTCTTTGGTAACAACAGGTTGCCCAACAGGAAAGATATAAGGATGGTTTGCTTTGTGCCAGCCAAGTGTTGAACCAACAAAAAATTGAACCCCATGTGCTTCTAGCATCCTCACTGAATTAGATGAGATTCCTAGAAACATTATGTCTAGCAGTAGGTATTGCCATATGGCTCAGAGTGAGGTGCAAGAATTCTGTAATGCAACGATGGAATGATCTGCTCATATGAGTTGCTTCTTCTGAACATTTACAATAGGATGATCTCGGTAACAGTTCCTATGAATTCTTTTGAATAATTTATTTTAGTGACATCATCTGGAAAGGGCTTCATAATTAAGTGACGTGGAAAAAAAAAAAAAAAAGAACGAAAATCCTTTAGGGAAAGGTATTATATCAGTAAATGACTGCGCCTAGGAATAAATGAGGCTTCCTGAAAGTACAAATGATGCTTTTATATGTAACAGACAAAATGAAGAGAGAGGTGTTGTGTAAAAACTATAGAGTGAGGAAGTAATCTTTTGTCTGTTGTAGGTCTGAAAGAGGAAGAATTCTTAGACAAATATAGCATAGTGACCATGTCAGTATTTTACATGTGATTATTAAAACATTTACACAACCTATAATTACATATAAGCATATTTTTAAAAAAAGAAATGCATTTTGAATTTGACCATCTGAATAAAGCTGAAGAGTTTGTTCTAATAAATATTCATGCAGGACAATTGCAAAAGACCTTAAGAAGAAAATTAGATGATGGTTTAGCTCATTGCTCTCTTAGATGCCTCTTACTTGGCATTGTTCTGATACAGTTCTCTGAATTTTATCAGACCTGTTATCTTTAAAATTCTGGAACCTTAAGATGAAAACATTTTTGAGTAATTAAATTTTTTGCAGAGTTTTAGAATAGCCTTTCACAAGAAGCCTTTTTAATTTAACTGTGCTCCAGCTCTTCAATTAGCAAATTACTATAACCACAAGGACAATAGAAAAACAAAATAATCTGATTTTGTGGATCAATGTGAGAATTTGGAAATGGCTTCCTTCTCTATTGCACCCTGAGATATTTTTATATTGTTTGGGATTTTTAGCTACCAGCCCCAATTCAAATGGAAAGTATCAGGGTTAATTTGTTACAGTTATAAGCTACCTCAGAAAATTTACACCAATGTGGAAAATAAAGCAGGATAAATTAATTCTGTCATACACTCTTATTCTCCTTGAGATAAAAAAAAGCCCCAACCAAAACCTCACAAAGGATTGCAGTGTGGAAGATACTGTATATAACCTCGAGGAGAAAGAAGTACTCCAACAGAGTACTCAGGTTGCTGTCAAATGTCACATAAACCTTAACTAATCTTACATAACCTAAGCATTTAAATGAAACACCTGAGATAAGACATGACTCCAGCGTAGGAGTACTCCTACACTTCCTCTGTAGTCAATGAAGAGAGAAAGGCACTGCTGAAGCATGACTCAGGTTTCAGATAGGATGACTCACTCTGAAGAGATGTCTTTCACTTTTTATTAACCACTTAGAAACACCAGGCTTGTAAATTGGCTGTCTAAATTTAGATGAGAGAAATCCTTTATTAAGTCAGTCAAAGAGCTCAGCATCTCCACAGGTGATTCCTTCAGCCCTAAGAGAGATCTCTAAGGCATGTTCTAGGGATGCATATTTCTGCTGTAGTGCGATGAAAGCCTAGATGACTCTAAGCTCAAGCTCGAGTAGTACCATCCTTTAAATAAGTAAATTTAAGTGAGACTAATCTTGTCTTTAGACTAGTTTATTACCTAAGTAATTCATTGAGAAAGATAAAGCTAAGAAAATACAGCCTTGAATACAGTGCAGGTGGTAGAGTGCAGTTATCTTGCTGGAATAGGTTTCCCTTAGTGTAAGACAGTTGTCCACAATGACTCCTGAGTTTCTGAGGATTGTGCATATTCTTGTATTTTTCCAAATATTCAGATATGTCCATAATACCATAAAACTGAAAGGCTAAAAGCTTGATTATTTAAACTACTTAGGCCTCTAAAAATGTAGATATCCTTAAAAAGATATCCGCAGTCACCTCTCTGCTGCTTTAAAAACTTTATTACCTTTGAAAATCTGGTTTCATGTGGCCAGTTAATGCCCTTAACTTTTTCCTCTACTAACTTCTTTAACTTTATAAACTTTGAATCAAAACTGAACTACAGCTGGGTTGCATTGACATGGATAAATTCAACAGTTGAGAATGAAAATCTCCCCTGCACAAAATGATAAAATATCTTTTAATTGTTTTGTTACTGAAGGCAATCTTCTCTCCTCTTCTCAGCAAAACAGTGTACGTGCCCTTCTAACACAGGCTGTGACAGGTGTAGGGCTTCAATGTTGTCAGTTATAATCCTTTACATGTCACACCTTCAATCATGTAATGGGCCATGCATTTTAAACAGAAGTCTGTTTTCTATCTGTGGCAGCAGAGTGCCAGGACATACACTGTACAACCATATGGGTGTCTCTTTGCAGGACATATGTTGTACATCCTTAGGCACTAAAGCAATTAACAAGCAACTGTAAAGTAAATGTGATCTCCTCTGAAAAGCTCCAGAGCATCTTTCAGTTCTTAAAATTATATTGCTAAATTATGCCATGAAGAGATTCAGCCTGTCAGAAGAAGGTACAGTGATCATAAATAAAAGCAACATTAAAAGTTAAATACAGATTTCTTTTCAGAAACAATTTTAGTATTTTTCGTGTTAGTAAAGCATTATGAAACTGAAGATTTAATAAAAGGTAGTAACATCCAAATGATAATTCAGCATAAGAGTACGAAGATACAGTAACCAGAAATGATGGTAAAAGCAGAATGCAATCATGATCACGAACATGTTTTTTTGTTGGGCAGTGTTTGCACAGAACACCATGGTAGAAAACTATTTCTCTTTTGGATTTTCTACTGCCATTGTGAAATCTATTGCTGAACCTGCTAGCAGTCACCAAACCCCACAGCTCAGCAAAAGCAAGGCTGCCACAACAACCTGTGCCAAGCTCCCTTTTCCCACCTTTGATCTCTCCCCTAAATATCCCTTTGTACCACTTCCCCTAAACATCCCATTCTAGATTGTTTGATACGATACAGGGGAGATTTAGGTTAGATATAAGGAAGACATATAAAGTTAGACAGGGCCTTGAGCAACCTGGTCTAGTGTGAGGTGTCCCTGCACTTGGTTGGGGGCTGGAACTGGATGATCTTAGGGTTCTTTCCATCCCGAACCATTCTATGGTTCTATGAACCCTCAAATGCCCCTTCCTGCATCCTATAATGAGTCCCATAGGCAGTAACCTCCCTTCAGTCCAAAAGTGCTCTGGAGACCCTTTCAACTGACTCATCCCGATGGCTGTCACCCCGTCCTGCGACAGCGGTGGTGGGGCTAGGGCTTGCTTCTCTGATAAGGTTATTAGGGTTCTCCCAACCCTGCATGGTGCCTCTGTGCTCCTTCAGCTTTCTGTCACATAACCTACCATTCTGACACCTCATCTGTTGACAATAGTAGGCACAAAAAGGAAAAGCTGTGCTAGATTAGACAAAGAGAGTTTAGACCACTATTTTGTCCTCATCACTGCTCTGTTTTGTTTACTGAGAAAAACATCCAGCAAAATTCAGATGAAGGTAAATGTGAGCATGTATGAACTAGATGGGATCTACAGTTGGAGATATTAGGCCAGTAATTTGAAATATCTTCTAATATTATGATGCTAAATTTTATCTTGGTCAATTTTGAAATACATATGTAAATACATGATGAGTTTTCAATTTTGCATGTTCTTCAAACTTTCTGTGACTAATAGTGCTGGTGAATAACTATACAAAAATACTTCTCATTGATTTTTAACCTGTCAACTTTAAATTCAGTTGAATGTGCTATTTTCTTATACTAGAAAAGAAGTTCCCAGTGTACCTTTCTTCACAGTACTTATTATTTTTTCTGCTTTATTATAACCCTTTTATGTACTATTTTCTATGTAGG
The DNA here is from genome assembly GCA_024733675.1 of Psilopsiagon aymara. NCBI lineage: Eukaryota > Metazoa > Chordata > Aves > Psittaciformes > Psittacidae > Psilopsiagon > Psilopsiagon aymara. The sequence continues at coordinate 51,530 of JANRGW010008400.1, forward strand.
CAATCTTTTCAACTATTATTCGTGTACATTTTTTCGTATTCTTAATCACTATTGTTAACTTTCTCTGAGTCTTTTCCAGCATATAGCTGGGAAACTTGTGAACAAACATTCTTATCATATAAACCAACATAACACCCCACATGCACAGAGAAAACACATAAAATAAGAAATGCATCATTTTGCCCCTAGGAAAGGCATGGTATAGATATCAGAACATCTGAAAGATGAAAAATAAGATTTAGCAATTGATGTTGCTGCTTGTGGAAAAAATTATAGTATTGATTGATTTACTTGTTGCATGGGTAGAAAATGACAGTTTTCAGGGCTATGAAGAGACAGAAAGATGCCTTTTCATACCCATGATATACAGAGTACAGAAGACCAATGACAGGAAGGATGTGTGAAATGAGTGCTGTTCTTTCATGTTTTTGAAGCTAAAAACATGAGAAGAGACTATTACCAACATTTCTTGTTCTGATGCTGAATTTAATTTCTGGAAACTAAGTTTTGTCTTGAAGACTTCTAATTTGTCCTTCTCACACAGAGTATGCATAAAGTGCTGAAAGCAGATACCAATTTTTGCTGCAGCTGCAGCAGGAGAGCATTGATTAGGAACAGCTTATAACTTTCAGTTAAAATAACTGTTTTCTTAAAGATACCTTTGTAGTTTGAGGGAGATCTTTGTCATGCTCTGAGGCTTTGCTCCCAGCAACCTGCTTGGTGACAGGGAGCACTGGTAAGTCTCCACATTTTGTTGCCTTGAGTTTGTAATCCTGAAATCTGAAGATCCACGGTCAGTTTGTACCTCCAGGTTCCCAGACATACAACGATCAGACAAATGTTAGTTAGAAAGCTGAGCCCCCTACATTAAAAGATTTCCAAGGCCTCACTTTTAAGGCTTCACTTTCTAAAAGTGAAGCTTTCTATGCTACACTTTTCAGATGCATGATTTTAGCTATGTAAAATTCATTTTTAATTGCACAACAAAAACTTCCTCCCTATTTTGGGCTGTCTTATGCTATTTAAAGAGAAGACTTTTGTGTATGATGAAAAAATATTTACTCCAAAATTAAAAACATGTTTCCACATGGGTGTTCCAGGGTTCTTGTGGGCTGCTAGTTCCAGAAATATTTTGGCTGAAAATTATGCTGTGGCCTTCATAAGGTTTTGAAATTATTAAAATGTTTTAGCAATTTTCCATGTTTTAGTATTTCTTTTTATTCATAATTTTTCATTTAGTTTCATTTTACTTTATGGCATAATGTAGTTTCTTACAAAGTTTCCATTTACAAGAGTGTGAAAATATACTGCTGCAGAATCATTTTATAGGAGAGTTCCATACTAGTGAAATGCCTCAAATACACATAAATATGAACAAGAGCCAGAAATTAAGATAAGTACTCTGATGAAATCCTGTTCCTGTGAAAGACAAAAGTTTCATCGCTGGTTTCAGTGAGGTTAAGAATTGACTGACTATGTGTTTACATCTTTCTCTGTTAAAACCCTGAAACACTCCTGTTAAGCCAAGCAGATAAGAACTACGTTTAAGTATGAGAAATAGAAGTATGCTGTGCAATATTTATTCAGTGTTGTGTAATCTTTAGTAAATGAAGACAGGAAATGAACTTAAGCACTTGTTTAGATTGTTTGCTGACTTAGGTTTGTTTGAAACAGGCATTATGAAGTGTAATTGGAACAGACCAAAAGAGAGCTAATGGAGGAGAGCAGCCTGTTCAGTGAGCCTCCTACAGCCACCTAATACCTGTCTCAGCTATTTTCTTCCACCATGCTAGTTAGTTCCTCAGCTGAGCAATCATTTCCCATTCTTTTCTTTTTTTCTGATGGAAAGCATGATTGCAAAAACAGTTGCCCATGTCCTCTTCCACCCACCTCTTTGGTCTCTCTTCCTTATCTTCTTCCAAAATTTTGTTCTTATTTTTGTTGTTCTGTCCTTCTAACGTCACTCCTTGCTTATCAGTAATGGCAGCTGAGGATTTAACGTCATTGTTTTTGAAGCTACAGGGAGAACTGATAATTTACATTCATAAACAAAAGCGATGATATATTTTACACTATATATCCTTTTCCACCTAAAGTCTAATTGCTTACTTCTGTTCAGCAATTTGATGCCCTTTTGCCCTCTCAGTCATATCCACAGTCCTCCGTCAGGACAACTTGTAAAAGTAAAACAGGAATGCCTGGAAAGAGAATTAGGTAGATCACTTCTACGTAGGAGTGAGATTAAGATAGGTACCATAATTAGTTGAGGAATAGCATGTTGGAAGTTGCTGCCTTTATAAGGAGAAGTGAACACTGACTATATTTTTTATTTTACAGGCAGTGCTAGTGGTACCATCCATCATTGCAAGGTCTTCTTTACACTGCCTATAGACTTCAGCAGACTTCAGCCACCAAACAGAAACCCTATGGGACTACTTCATACTTCACTTTTAGGAGAACTTTCAAAGTGGTTCAGGATTTTGGGTTGTAGCTTTTTCTTTCCTTCCTCACTTTCCACCTCCCCATCCCCTCCCCACC
>JANRGW010008401.1:0-29378 GCA_024733675.1 Psilopsiagon aymara
GTTGGGGCTGTTCAGCCTGGAGAAGAGAAGGCTGCGTGGAGACCTCATAGCAGCCTTCCAGTTTCTGAAGGGGTGCTACAGGGATGCTGGTGAGGGACTCTTCATTAGGGACTGTAGTGAGAGGGCAAGGAGTAATGGGTTAAAATTTAAACAGGGGAAGTTTAGATTGGATATGAGAAGGAAATTCTTTACTGTTAGGGTGGTGAGGCACTGGAATGGGTTGCCCAGGGAAGTTGTGAATGTTCCATCACTGGTGATGTTCAAGGCCAGGTTGGACATAGCCTTGGGTGATATGGTTTAGTGTGAGGTGCCCCTACCCATGGCAGGGGGGTTGGAACTAGATGACCTTAAGGTCCTTTCCAACCCTAACTATTCTATGATTCTAACTTCAAATAGTTTCAGGTTGGGATGAAACCCAACATTTATGGAAGGATTGACCTGATACAGAATGTATAAAACTCTGCATCTTCAGCCCAAATATTGAAAAATACATTTAAGCTATCCCATTTTGCAGTCAAGTCCAAAAACATCACTTCTGACACAACTCAGTCAGGAGGCAGTGAGATTGTGAAGGACCTCTTGTCTAGAACACAGACAATCACAAACACAAAGCAGAGCTCTGAAACAGAAAATTCCTCAATATGCCAAAGAAAAGGTGAGAAAGGGAGGAGAAAGGCCTACTAAGCTCAAATACATGGAACGAGTACATAAATTAGATGCTCATTGCCAAACAAGATTGACCAAATTCAGGAAAGATGGAAACAATTTTGCAAATGGCAAAGCTCCAAAACAGTAATGCCTTACATAAAGTTCAGGGAATGTTTTCTTTGAGGATAAGAGGTATCCAAGTGTGAAATCTGTGATCAATATAAGAAGCAGAATGAAAAAGCAAACCAGCCACAACCAAAAATTCTGGGTGGCATTTTAATTCCACAGGCATCAGACAGCACCCAGGGAAGACCAATCACTTTATATACTTCAAATAAACTGCATGTAAAATACAAAAAATATTCAATCTTGATAATACATTTGTTTCCCTTATCAGTTAGGTAATCCTTCATTCTCATTTTCTTTTTATTCTCCAAAGTCTTGAAAGAATGAGATTTAATAAAATTAAATAAGTCTACTCTTATTTGCTAGGGAGTATTGATGATCTTCTTATGAACATCCAGCAGCTTCATGTAGCTATAAATATTTGCTCCTGAAGCATTCAGCAACTTCAGGAAGTATCAGCAGCAATTAGAAGAAAAATGCATTAAATTTGGAATTAGATGGGATAAAACTTCACACTATTCCCACTGAAATTTCTCAGGTTGAAATATCAGCTGTGTGGTTTCAAGAAGGCCTGGCTGCCACTGATACAAATAATGCAGTTAGAGAAAGCCTAGTGGATTTTCTGAAATAGCTTCAAACTAATTTTACCGCTACTGTATCTTTCAGAAAGCAACTACTACCAATTGGTCTCTTGACTAAAGGCAGACCTAAGGAAGCATGGCTCCAAAGACTAATTTCCCTCAAAACTTGGCAAACATTTGGGTTTTGTTTTCTGATTTGTTTTCTGAGCCTTGAAAATGAGACACAAAATTAGACATTTTAGCTAATGCCTGCTTTGTTGCCAGTTAGAAAGGAGAATGCTTCAGCACCTCAGCTGAACACATATTTAATACCCTACTGTTGTGGTTTAAGCCCAGCTGTAACTCACACAGTTGCTCTCTCACTCCTCCCCTTTCCTCCCTCCCCACTCCCAGAGGGATGGGGAGGAGAACTGAAAGAATGTAACTCCCATGGGTTGAGATAAGAACAGTCCAGTAACTGAGGTATAACACAAACCACTGCTGCTACCACCAATAATAATAATGACAAGGGAAACAACAAGGGAAGAGAATACAACCGCTCACCCCCCGCCAACTGATACCCAGCCTGACCCAGCAGTGATCTAACCCTTCTGGGCTCCTGCCCTCAGTTGTTACATCCTGGGCATGACATGCTGTGGTATGGAATACCTCTTTAGTTAGTTTGGGTTAGGGGTCCTGTCTTTGCTTCCTCCCAGCTCCCCCTCCTCCCTGGCAGAGCATGAGACTCAGAAAGTCCTGGAAAGTCAGACTAAACATTACTTAGCAACAACTGAAAACACCAGTGTTAACAGCATTATTCCCAGGCTGAAAGTCAAAACCACAGCACTGCACCAGCTACTGAGGAGAAAAATGACTGCTATTGCTGAACCCAGGACACCTGTCCAATTTTAAGCACATGAACAGTCTCATAGATTTTAATAGGACTACAGTCAAAATAGTGTCTCATATATCTTTTAACAAGGCAGAGAACATAGAATGGCTAACCTCCCAAGGCAAACTCAGAGCACAGAAAACTGTCCTTTCTGATGTAAGTCAAGCAGCCAAGGCAGGAGGCTGTTTTGGCAAACATCATTCCAGATTGATGAAGAAAGATATGGGAAGCTACAGGCTGGTCAGTTTTATCTCTATCCCTGAGAAGAAAATGTAGCAAATCTTCCTGAACATCATTTCTAGACATGCGAAGGAGATGAAGATGATAAGATGACTGGTTCAGTGAATAAGGGGATGGAAGTAGATGTCATTTACCTTGACTTTAGTAAGGCTTTTATTACAACCTCCCAAAGCATCTTTTGTTCCTGTCTGGGAAAGTATGACTTGCATGCATGGAAAACTAGCTGAGTGCCAGCCTCAAAGAACAAAATGTCCAAAGAACAATCAGTTCCTAGGGATGTTTCTGAAACATTGATATTAGTACTTCACATTTGCTTTTAAAAAATAGGACACAATAAATTATTGTCTCTTACCAATACACTACTAGCAATAAGATGTGGTCTTGGCTATACAGCCTCAAGGCTGGAGATGGACATATTCCTAGTATTAATTAAACACTATTCTATTGAGTGGTGCCACTAGAAATCATACATAGCAATTGCATAAAATATATATATCAACACACATCCAATATGTGAAAAATGAACTTACTTGATATTGACTTCATTTGCTATTCATCTGCCTAGCCACTTTAGAACAATGAACAAATCTTTTTAGGTTGAGAACCAGTGGGATCTTGAGGAACTATCTGGTGGAGTACGTTAAAGTACTTACAGCCACAGATTAGGAATTCTTTGTTGATTACCAGAAAATGGTCTCCTTGGATACAAGATTGGAAATCTAAGATGAGATTTCTGATGGGCAGATGGGCTAATAAAAAATGTCTTGGACCTCTCAGTTTTTTAATATGCAATTTAGGTGCCTAATTCATTAAACTCAATGAATTCATTGAATTCCATTTTTAATGCCCTGTTTTGATGTGTTTCTATTTCAGAGGTAATTCCCAAATAATCTAGATGAAAATTATCACTTTCCATTGTCAGTCTTACTTATCAGACTGCTCTCTGCTCCAGTCTTTTGGGTAACTACACGTGTCCTGAGACTTTTCTAAATATGCGTTGGCACTCTTCTATGCAAGTCAGGACATCATGTTTCCTTCTTTTAACTTCTCTATTCCCAGTCCAGTAACTAAACACTTTTGTCTGTACATACAAATATGAAGGATTTATTGCCATTTTCCTTTTTTTTAAATATGTGACTAGTATTCTGAGAGATCCTAGCAAACATTGGGAAGGAACTCTCTTTACCAAGTCCTTTTTTTTTAAAAAAAAAAAAAGAAGTGAACAATTTGCCTGGAAACTCTAAACAGTCACACTGCCAAACCCAAACTTTACTTCACGCCTCTGCCTTGACTGAATTTAAGTTGTAGGAGAGATTCCTGCATGACAGGTAGTGTTTTGCGCACCTCTTGGCACATACATCTTCAGCTTCAGTCCACTGTAGGAGACCTGGCCATATGAGTGCTTGTAACTTATTAATTTGTGTAGGTCTGTTTGATGGTGCTGGAGCACTGCAAGGTTGCTTGTTCATTTTATTTCTGCCTGAAGCATTCATGAAAAAGCACACTGTGTAGGTTAGCAACTCCTCTATGCTATATGAACCCAGAAAGCTTTGGGGTGTATTCAAATCATCCCAAGGACCTCCTTGAAGGCAAATACAGCTATCTACAGTAACAAGAGAAATATCTTTTGATTATTTGAAGCTGATGGAAGACTGCTGAAGAGGGCATTGTGGATGTAAAGTATTGCATTCATATCCAGTTTTAGGTCTGTTTGTTCATTTTGTATCTGAAGTATGCACTAATGTTTTTATTGATGAGAAGAACCTTGAGCACAAAACACTGCCTGACTGAAAGCATCTGTTGGATGCTGGATTCTACTATAATTGAGTAGATTAAACTATAAAATAACATCCCTCCTAATTTTCCTACTTGTTTAAAATCTAAATGGTTCAGTGTGAGGCATCCCTTCCCATGGCAGGGGGATTGGAACTTGATGATCTTCAGGTCCTTTCCAACAGTAACTATTCTATGATTCAGGAAGATACCAACTTTCGTAAAGTCAGTACTTTAAATAAAAGACTTTTGCAATTCACCACTAACAGCAAAATCAAAGCAACTGCCCAGAAAAAGCAGTAATACCAATTTTGCAGTGCACTAATACATAACTGTAAACTACATATTAGCAAACTCTGCTAATGAATTCTTAGATCTGTTCAAAGAACTGTCAAAACCAGTTGCTGATCCCACTAGCATCCATTAATTTCAATAAACGTGCAATGAAGCACATCTAAGCAAGTGTGTGTTGGCATGACTAGATCAAGACTGAAAACAATAAAATGAACTTTAATTCTAATTCGAATGAGAAAATTTGCTACTATTTTGCTTTTTCATAAGTAACAATTAAGTACAAATGAAAATGGTCAAACAACATGTATACTAAATACAAGTTTCCAAAAGTTCCCCTTAAAATGTAACTACACATTTTTGTCGATATAAACAGTATCTGATTATCAAACTTAAATTAGTAAGTTGGGTTCATCAAAAATAACACCTACACTTCAGCTAGAAGAGCAAAATTTCTAGAAAAACTGAGAAGTATTGAGCTTTGGATCCTATGCAAGGCTGTGAATTACTTTAAAGATACTCCAAGGAGTGACTAAAATCACCTCCTTATTACTGAACATCAGGTTTTGTAAATATAGGTAGGATATTTCTACCATCTGTTGAAGTTTATTTTCAGAACAATGCCCTCTCCAATTAGCCCTGCAGCTTACAAAACATTAGCACACTTGACTTTTAGTAACAGAAGCTCATGATGTATTTATCAATGGCTAATGGCTGGGGAGACAAAATAATATTTATTTGTTTACCTTATGTTAAAAACATCTGAAATTGACTTAAGGGAAGGCACAAATACCTTAACATTTGCAATATTCTGTTTCTCACTTGCTCAAAAAGTATGGAAGGTTATCAACTGGTCTGATTTGTTCATAAAACCACTCATATAAAATACAATTATTATAAATTTCAATAGCTGAGCTAAGTGCAAGCCAAGTTCTCTTTAGCTGCAATTACGCAATTCTTTTGGCGTTAAGAACAAGTCAAAGAACAGAGGAAGTCAAAGAACTGGGACTTAATTTTATGCAAAATATCAATACTCCTGGGAAGCTAAACAACAAAGTAATCTGATTGAGAATATGTGATCATTTATAATAAAGTCTGCTAGCTGTCAGGATCTTGGTCTAATTATGTTTCTACCAGCACCAGTGATGTGTAATTCAACTGGGGGCAGTGTAAAATGAGTAGGTGAGACCATGATCATGTCTTTTGAGACCAGTATCAACCTCTTCACAACTTTTATTTAGAAAGAGCTTTTTCCTCTTGATTCATATTACACTTTTCTTCCTAGAAATCCTGGCAGAAAAAGAGTCTCTCATTTTTTCTCTCTCTTTTACTTTTTTTCCTCAGAGTTACACAGAAATTACATAGCACTTGGAGAAGCTGCCAAGGACAGTTCAGCTATAAGTGTCATATAGGCATCACATTTCACACATTTCTTAGTCAGTTTTGATGTAATGCAGGAAAGATCAGATGATCTTTGGCATGTGCAAATGGAGGACAGACCAATCTACCGGGTCAAAGCTATAGCAGAAGAAAGCTGGTGTGAATGCAAGGAGTTTGCTTCCCTGGAAATATTCCAGCACTGAAATGCCTGGAAAGCCCCCTCAGGAAGAGATTCAAAGCTTAGAAAAATAGGCAAGGATCTGAATGCTTACCTATTTTGCATCTCCTGAATCTCTCTGTGAGCATTTACTGCCAAAGTTGCGCTGACTGGGTTTACTATGTATCAGACCAACTCCTCATTTCTGCCTCCGATCTTCTCATGTACATGGCACAGAGTAAAACAAGGAGCTATAGAAGCCTGTAGGCCCGCAAAGAGGACAAGTCTATTAAAGGACAGGCTGCTGGGGAACTAAGTACAGCAGAGAGCCATGGCCAGTAAGAAAAGGGAAAAGGGGAAACGCCCATGACTTCAGAGTGCCTTCAACCTCTGTAATGCTGTTACTGGCAGTCAAAGGTGAGTGTCTGAAGGAATCCTGATTAAAATAAAACACAAGCCAGACGAGTCTAGTCTTTCACCTCATCACCACTCAGAAAGCTCGTCTGGATCCTTTATCCCATAACTTACTTAGTGCCTGTCTGATATAGCTCCATCATCAGGTTGCATGCATCTGGTGTAAAAGTGGATGAATCCAGTATGTAAGAACAGCATGAGATTGCATTGGTGTATTTACAAGACTTCCTTTGCTGTTCCAGAAAGTGGCCATTTTTACTGCCAGAGGAACCTCAACAATTTTGCAGGAAATTCAGAAGGTGAGTAAATAAATGAAGAAAGAACATTTTGAGATTTTGGTCTGCTAGAACCTGAGCCAAAGACTGCCAAAGACTGCCAAAACCAGCAGAAATACCTGGTGAAGCTACACTGTTTCCAGATCTCAGCTAATAACCTGTGCTCTGAGCTGAGCTACAGCCTACAGCCAGGGTGGCTCTGGAGATTGCTGTGCTGCTGTCTGTGATATAAGCAAGCTATGGGCATTGTTCCATGACAGATACAGACGAGTTTTGAAACACCATTTGTCCACCAGAGTGGTAGTCAATTGACAATGGTAGTTTTTTTCTAGGAAATTTTATGAGAATTCAGGAGAAAATAGTACTGTCCCTACACTGGTCTATTTACAACACAAGTCCCACAGCTTTTTTAGCATCTTCTCCCACTAAAGATCTTAATTATTCATGTATTCTGCCTCATTTTACTGCATCTCATACTCCCATAAAGGCTTCTGCACTCTTCTTAACTCTCATAATTCTAATAACAGTTTTCATGAATAAAAAAGATTTTGGTCTGCTTACAAAGGTCTATCCACATGGAATGAGATTTTTAGAGTACTAAGAGTCCTTGAAATTTTATTTAAGTAAAATGTTGAGTTCCAAGGGAGCCAGTTTCTGTTGTGGCTTACTCCTTTGCACAACGGTGGCAAGTTCTTACTGCAACAGCTAGAGAAGAAAGGCTCCAGAGCGCCTACAATGGGAGGGAGGGAAGGAAGGAAATGAAGAGGGGGTGCACCATTTTTCAAGACAGGAAGAATACAATAACGCCTCTTCTCATTTAGCAGAGAAACACAGGTCTAAATGCAATATCATAGGTTAATGTGCTCAAGTGTGCTGTTGAATCATTCCTGCTAAAGTTAAGATTATTCTGTTGATGGACAACTTACACCCATTTGTTTCTGGGACAAGACCAGGAAGAGAAGCACATGTCTTTCCCTTATTTAAAACTCAGTGCTTGCTGGTTGCTAATAAAGGCAAATAAATCAAGATGTCTGTTTCATTCTTATATAAGCAACCCTCTTATCTAATTAAGTCCAACTCTTCAGCTTCCCTTCCTCTCTCCCCCAAAAGTTTAAGACAAAACCAAAATCATCAAGAACTTTTTTTCATTTTTTGCTTCATTAAAAAGATTGTGTTTAAAATAAAAATCTGAATTTCCTTCAAATGTCACAGAAAGATAAAAATAGGAAGGTATGAGAAAAGCCTTTTTATAGTGCAGTCATAACAGTACCACATCATTGTTGAGCACCACAATTAAAATGATACATTATGACATTGATGTGATACATCTCTCCATTTAGTCTTTCAGGATGCAGAAAAAACTAATGCAACTTTTGTTCTGTTTGCCAACCATTTTTTTGCATGGGGTACTCATATACTTTGAGATAGTATTTTTTCCTTTAGATATTATGATACATGTATTTTTTGAACACATTTTTGAGGTGTTAGAGTAACATTGTTGTATAGCCACCAAACCTGCTAATAAAAGAAAGAACAAGAAAAACTTTGGGACAAGTGATACTTTTACCTGGACCCAAGAGCCACAGTTCATTTGGAAGACTGGCCAGGATAGTTATATTGCCTTTTGTGAATTAGATAAGAGTTGCAGGTGTGAAATTCCTTTTGATGTTTAGATAATTATATTAATTTATGAGACAAATTCATGCTGAGATTTGTGAATGTGGATGCTGCTACAGTTCAGATGGAAAATGAAATGTGAAACCCTTAAAGATGAGGTGATCTAAAGAGGCATTTGTAAATTATATGAATACTGTTTGCCCTTCAGAGCTGCCTCCTATAGGATCCCCTGTACAAGCTTCCTGAATAAGCCAAAGTCTGGCCTTCTGAAGTTCAGGTTCTATCCCCTATTTTTTGCTCACCTCATTTGCCTCAGGATCTTGAGCATTGCTGTAACATGGTTGCTGGGATAAGGCTGCCATTGACCCTATCAACAAACCATATCGCCTCAGATTATGGCATTCAGAGGGCTGAGGTACTCAGTCCTACAACACATGTAGTAGACATCACTGCTGTAAGGCTGAAGTCCCAAGGCTCAAAATACTCACAGAGGAAGGTTCTTTGTGCAGCAGAAATGTGTTTATACACTTTTCCTTCCAAAAAAATGTAAGAAATAGCAAAGGCTGTACAGTCTGTATGGATGAATTTCCTTATTTAGAGGAATTTGTATCAGCCTTTACAAGATATAGTTATCAACCCTGACATCTCACATAAATGCACTTATTCTTCATAGAATAAGACACGAGGGAATTCTGAAGCTCTGCTCATATCCACTTTCTTTTAAATACCCAACAATGACAACTGTACTAGTCTCCCATGAATTCAGAGGCAGCTGTTTATTTCTTTATGCCTGTCTTTCTCCACCCTGTTGTCTCTTAAATTGTAAGCTTTTTGGGGCAGAAAAGCCTTTTGTTCATTGTTTTGTGGGGAGCATTTTTTGACAGCACCCAGCACAATGAGGAATAAAGCTCCTAAGCTTTACCATAATACTAAGCAATACACGTCCACCCATTATTTTTTTTTTTTTTCTGGGTTTGTACCTATATGTGACAATTTAAAACCTTTTTCCCAGCTCAGCCAAACTCCAGAAACTGCTCCATACACATCTTGCTAAAGAGAGTGGTTTCACCTGCAGTGAGCAGCAGATTGTTCCAAATACTCTTCTTCAAATATATGTAAATACTGCCCAATATGTCATCTACAGATATAATCAGCTTTCTGAAGAGAGGCAGAGGCACAAAAAAGATGACTATGTTATGGGCTGCTATTGTCAGAGAGAGCAAAATGATCTTTGTCACAGTGAGTAACAGAAAGACAAACTGGAAATAATATAATATTGTTCTTCATGAGAGAGGAAAATTAAAAAAGTGTTTACCTCTAAAGGCTCCATTTTTACTTTTCAAAGGTACACATACAGTTCCTTCCACAATTAGCTGGTAAATTGAGTTCCATCTAAAGCTTAGCAAGTGCTGCATAAAACACCACTGCCTGCTAGAGACTGAGAGACGACAAAATGTATACTTCTTGCCCCTGGAGAGGACACTACTCAGATCAAGGGAGAGGTGGTCCGGCTACCTGACACCTGAACATGTTTTCCGGACAGTTCAGTACTCACAGTCACTCTCATCCCATCAGCCAAAGTGTTTAAGAATACAATGTACAGCTATACAGTCTATTCAAAATAACAAAGAATTTCAAGCATACTGATTAATGACTCTATATTCTTATTTGTATCTATATTGTCAGAACCATTTCACTGTGGTGGTACTTTGTGTAGAACAACTTTTTGTTCCAGCAGTGGCTATCTATTCTGAACAAGATTTGAATAAACTACTCCCTCTTTGCATCTATGTAAACAATTTCCCAATACTTTTAAGCAACTGCAAAATAAACAAACAAAAAAAGACCTTTCCGGAACCTGAATTGCATAATATGTTGTACTTTCTGAGCATTTTTTTTTTTTTTTTGAGACAATCCCTCATACTCTGAAGTCCGGGTTTAAGACTTGGAAATCTGCTAAAATTTCAACTATTGAGACCTGTAAACTGTATTAAAATGTCTGTAATACACCCCTGAATTCTCCGCATTTAGCTTTCATGGTTTTATTCTATCAAAGACTGCAGAACTAAGAAACAAGCATGGCTGACGTGCAGCTGTAAAGCTCTTGCAGCCTGCGTATGCAAAATATTTAAGGTGTGCCTCGCAGATCCTTTTTTTTTTCTTTGATCATTTACTATTTTGTTCCTAAGTCTACTACTTTTTCTGAGGTGCTCATAATAATGACTTCAAGACATAAGTTTCTCCTTTCTTTTACTGCATGCGAAAAAGAAACAGCTGGATAATTTGATCTCATTTTTAAGTGATCATGCAAACTGCAAAGGGTTCTTGTGCATCATTTTACAAGGCTGACTTTTCTTGTCTGTTTTACACAGAGAATAGAATTACTCACAACTCTGATACCTTGCAGTACTCCAAGTATTTCAGCTGATGACTCACAAGGGAAAAAAGACTAATGAAGTGACAGTTCTCTACCTCACCCCATCAGTACTGGCCATACCAGGACATCATGTGAGAGAGAAGACTGTGCTGTCTTTCCCAGCCAAAACCAAGTCCCTTAGAGAAACAAAAATGCAATAAATCACCAGTGGTGCCAAATGTATTTATAGGGGTTGTCAGAGTCTTATGGTATACAGGGTGGCTCTTCTGCATAAGCAGCTTTTCTAAGGTGGACACCAAATTTAACATCACGTGCAGGAACCTCAGTGTTGTTTCTGCACCTACTGCTGCTGCAATAATTTCCTTAATACTAACAAGTAGTTGATGCTCTTTACAATAATACTGAATGCATGTTTGAAGGATAAGTGCCAGAGGTATGGATGTATCAATGAAGGAGCATCTAGTGCATGCCATTCTAAAAGAGAACATGTAACAAAACTCACACAGCTTCAGAAGATCCAGGTGTCCACCTAGTGTTCCTCCAAAGCATTAATTCACGGGATACTCTCCCAACAGCTCCCCAGAGCTCTAATCATTTTATAAACCTACATGTTGTCTGAACACCTAAGCTAGATTAAAGTAAAACAGATTCAATAAAGTGCTGCACCCTGTTCCCAGTGAAAAAGTGTTCAAATATCATTGCGTCAAAAAAGCAAGGACTTTCAGCAAGGAATAAATTTCTAGGAAGTGATAAATTTCATGCAAAACAATCATACAGAGGCAGAAAGTTTCTTTTGTCAGACAAGAAATAAATTCTTCAAGGCACTAAAGAATCATGAAGGATTAATTTCTTCCCTGATATCATAGAATCAACTAGGTTGGAAAAGACTTTCAAGATCAACAAGTCCAGCCATTACCTCAGGACTGCCAAGACCACCACTAAACCATGTCATATATTGCCTATTTGAAGTGGGTACTTCAACCAATCAGCAGTATTTATTATGACATCCACCAAGAAATATTTAATGCCATCTTTCAGACTTATTCATTTTCACAAACCATAAGTTTACTGAAGCATTCTTTGCTTACCCACGACATCATAGTAATGGAAATGCAATAGGTTTTTTTGATGTTTCTCCTTGATATAATGCCGATCATGTCCATACAAGTAGCGTATCTAATAAAAGGAACTGAATGCTACAAGTGTAATTACTAGGGGGTCAGAGATCAAGGCACAGAAGGGCAGACAACTATGTATGATTTGTCTGTCTTCAGTGCACATACAATACCTTTGTCAGCTAGCCATCTGCATGCCTACATACATATCAAAACATAAGATTTTCGCTCAGATTGTATTTCAAAGCCCTTTCAAAAGTAGTTCTTTAATCCAGGTGGTAAATAATACTTCTCAGACTTCAGGAGTTCTAAAAAGATTTTGTTTTACAGGAGGATAAACACAATACAATCGAATAAACAATCTGATCTCTTGCAGGTGATAGAGGTCTAGGATTCAAAGAGATCAAGAGGATGTTGCAGTCTTGTTTAAAATACTCAAGAACAACTGGATGGATCCAGCAAGCAGTGATCAGGTGGCTGCCAGCCTGTGAAACTCGTCTTGCCATGCATTTCTCCAAAGCAAAGAGAAGGCAGCTTCCATATCAGCCTTGAAAGAAATGTCATAGTAATATACCTAATGTAACTTTTCATGGGTTTGGATCTCATTGGAAAGAAAAGGGTGCAGAGCTCTTGGGAAATAAGGTTATAATCAAAGCAAGACAGGTTTATTTGGACCATTAGGTGTTGCTCTTATGCCCTACTTTTGCTCTGAGAACTGCCGTCCTTCCCTCATATCAGGCTCAATTTCTATAGACCATGGTTAAAAAACTGGAATGAAGCAATTTCAAGAGAAGGAGCAGCAAAGAACACATGTTGTGTCAAAACCAGCCCCAGGCCAGGTTGGTATTATTGCTGGCATAAGCCTAAGACAAAGAACAAGCACTGCTAGTAGTAATTTGCAGAGTTTCTGGAAAGTGCCCAGTCACCGGCAAAGCAAATGGTACAAAACCCTAGAATTGATGTGGTAACCCATACATGCTGGGGCATAGCAGTAAAATGTGCTGACAGGTACATTAGCGACTTACAAAAGTGTTTGCTTTAAAAAACACAGCTGCAGAACACAACATGATAGATCAATATCTTTTTGCATAGCTTCATCAATAAACTGCATTTTATTAAATGCTTGACCAAAAGGACAGTTAAAAAGGTATTACAAGCATTATCCTGACAAAGGTGCTCATAATACTTCCATAATACTCATGGCAGTTCCTCTGCTTTAAGCTAGCCAAAGATCACTCTGAGCAGGCATCACTCCTCAGGTTATCTGTGGAGGAGATATACTCCTGCTATTTCACTCTCAGTAGGTATAAATGAATCAGTCATTTCTGAAGACACAAACATGCCTATACTCCAACCTAGGGAGTATAGCAGTAAAATCCTACACAACATACCAGAAAATGAGGAAGTGAGGGGAAAACCAAACCAAAGTTTAATAAGAGAGTACTCTCCTTTAGAATCAATACCAGCAAACCAGTGACTGGCCTTTGCCAGATTCCTGTTTACAGCTTGCATCAGCAGCTCAGGGGAAAAATGAAAACAATGTAATTTTTTGCAAACAGCTGAGTTTCCAGCAGATCTCTTCTGAGCTTGAGCAAGTCTGAAGTTTTCCCAGCTGTGTCTCACACACATGGCACCTATATCATAGAATCAGAGCGTTTTGGGTTGGAAGAGATATTAGAGATTTTAGTTCCAATCCCCCGGGCATGGGCAGGGACATGTTCCATTAGACCAGGTAGCTCAAAGCCTCATCCAGCCTAGCCTTGAACATTGCCAGGGATAGACAACCTGTTCCAGTGCTTCACTACTCTCATAGCGAAGAACTCCTTCCTTATATCTAACCTGAATCTACCCTCTTTTGGTTTACAGCCATTTCCCTGAACCTGCAGCATCTGATATTACTGAAGAACATTTGCAGTTCTTCTGCTCCAGAAAGCTGCCATTTCACTCAAGACAACTCCTGCTGTGCAAAAGCTACCTGTATCAGCTTGTACTCTATGCAAAAATAAAGCTGTATTTGGGAAATTTCTGCAATATTGGCTCATGGTATCAGTTCCGGACAAACAACTGGTTGGCTTGCAGCAAATGACCTAGAACACAGAGCTGTGTTAGCTATCAACTTACACTGTTCAAAAGACCAGTGAAGTAAAGGGTGCTAAAGATCATTCTGAAGTGGATTGGTGGGAGGAGAATTAGTAGGTTGTTTCAAGTCTACAGTTAATTCCCTATAATTAACTTACAGTACATAAAGTGGCCTTTCTACAAGAAGGAAGATCTTGTGTTTATTTATAAAGCAACACATATATGTTGTATTTCATTGATTGTGTTAAGAATCCTTAATTGCTAAAGAAATATGGCTCAAGCCATATTTCTCCCCTCCAATAGAGGGGAGAGTAATGTAATTAAAAATACACATCAATGCTGCTACATTCCAGATTACCAAAGGCGAATGTTTCTGATCTTGCTTCATCTACTTATTGGCATTGCACTCAGTCCTACATTTTCCATTCTTTGCAGCTTGCACAGCGCCACTCTGATTTCTCCACACTCACTTACTTTCAGCGTTTGGAAGACTATGAATCAATTGATCAGTGGGTTTGTTTGTATTATATTTGATTATCTGGGCTGCTCCAGTACAAAGGACACTGTTTTAACAACTTTCTTGTCCCCATTTTGCAATGCTTTGCCACCAGGAGGAGCTGTAAGGTGCCTTGTAACAAGGTAGAAAACTCCCGGAAAATTTATCTTTGAAGAGCACATAACAAACCTTTGCTCCAGGCTCAGCCACTACTGGAGCAAGTATTTCAAGCAGCTGCTTAAGACAACATTTATAATCAGAATACTTCACATAGCTGAAAGTGCAAGGCTACACTAGCTTCTTGTCTGCTAAATTTATCCAATGCAACTTCTGTTCTTAAAAAAAAAAAAAACAAAACACTTTTATGTCACTAATAAAAAGTTAGCTACTTTTTCTAGCTTCCACTTCTTCTTCCAAATGCAGGATGAGTGGAATCAACTGTGGCAGCAGGACTCATGCATAGTCGTGTGTGTCTGTGTGTGTGTAAAGCTGTCTTCCGTATGGGAGGGTTGTTTGGTTTAGTTTTTTTTCCCAAGCAGGCAAGTCTACCACAAGCTGAAGCCTACATTAAACTTGCTAAGCTGTCTCCAGAGAAGGGAAAATGGATTAGCATATATTACATTCTAATGTCTTCTAAAAATTTAGTGTAAACATTATTTTTCAGTCCCGGAGGAGAAATTAGCCAAGAAATTTGTTTGAAGCCTATGGAATTTTGTGTTATTTCCTGCTCAATTTCACAGCAACTTTACTATTGAGCTATAGAGATGTAAAATGGCAATAGCATTCTGTGAACATGCTATTCAAAGCAATAGTCACAGCAAATATTTTACAAGCCAGTCACACTCTGAAATACTTTAACTTTTTTCGTAACTCAGATTAAAGACACATTTCTTTATGAAACAGAAAAGGATGAGAAAACTACCTTTTTTTTTTACCAATTAACAAGAAGTATATAAATTAAATAATACAACTATATCCTCCTTCTTTTCATGCTCTTTTCTATGTTTGCGCAACTATCCTTCTCTATCCTGAATCAGATACTTCAGTATAATTTGCTGGTATTTCTTCTGTCCCTACCTTTCCTTCTCATTTTCTTTCTCCCAATGTATGATCAGAGAAATCAGCTCATTCTTCAGGCTTGTTCATCCTTTTGATTCTCTAATGTATGCTGCTGTCTACAAGCATGACAACTGGTGCTAGTGACTGCTCTGATCTAGACACCTATTTACTAGGAATTAGAAGCAAGCTTGATCCAATTCCATTTTATGCTTCCTTAGGACGGCATTCTACTTTGCAAAAGAAATGCCCACTTCCAAACTTGATGTGTTGTTCAAATATATCATCCCAGGACATTCAGTCAATTATGAAGTTTCATTTTAATTGCAGGAACTTTGCAATTTTGATTTCAGTGATAAAATAAATGGGATAATTTGGAGCACTGAGATACTTTACTAATAGCTTTCATCACTTATTCAACGGTCTCCAGAGTCTCATATTAATTGGAGCTATACATAAAAAGCTGCTGTCATGAATGTAACTGCATACACCATGTACTCTTTCAATACACTAATACTCTGTTTTCTTTGTGTATTGCCAAAACAAATCTGAAATCCATAACAGAAATATTTAGGGTTCCCAAAGATGAATCAGTTCAAATTGTCTGAGACATACTATGGTCAAATAAATAATAGTTCAATATTAAGGTAAATAACAGGAAAACAATCTCCACAGATGACAAAAAGCATGTTTTAGATTTGGACAATGAAAGGGTATCCACTACATTTTGGACGAAGAAAGCCATTATCTTTTCCTCAACCAAGCATTTCCACCACAACAGAGAGTGTGAAATTGTACAAACTTATTTCAACACTGAATTCTTTGTCAGGCATGGTTTTCCCCTTTAAGAATGAGTCAGTGCTTACGGCTCACACTGTTTATAGCACTGGTGGGATGCACAGATTGAGTACATATGTGCGGGAAGGAGGCATCGTGGTTTTCAGCAAATTTAACCTAGTTGTTTGAGAAACAGTCTTACTTATTGAAACAAAACAGGTGATGTTAGACTGAAAAATGATAACTACTTCTACTCTCAGCTACACTAAATGCCTTTCATTGAGCTTGGGTTTCCCTCTTGAGTGAAGCATTCTTGCCTTTCATTTCACCTACAACTCAAGGCCATTTACTTGGTGATGCTCAGGTTCTCTCGATAAGACGTACAGTGCCCCAGGATGGCCCCAGTTCATTCTGTAATCAGGTTGGAGCCCAGGTTCTCACTCCATTCATAGTCATGAGATTCCTGATTTCATTAGTGGTGCTTGCATGCAATGAAAAACAAAGTAACAATGAAGGGTCAGATCATAGTAGCAATGGAGGGTCAGATCATTGCCTATTCTAAACTTATGCTGCTTTGAGTGGGGTACTTGGACTGGATGATATCCAGAGGTCCCTTCCAAACTTAATAATTCTATGACTTCAGAAAAAAACATGCCAAAATAATATATAATGTTCATCAATGTCATGACAAATTCTATTCTTTTGTAATAATTTCTATCAATCTCACATAATTAAGAGGCCTTTTTAATACATGACTAAAACCGCATTTCAAAATTAAACTTGCCTTAAAGCAGAGACAATGTAAAGGAGGATTATAAAGGAAAACCATTATGTATTAGGGTAGCTTCCAAGAACATCATCAATACCCCAAAAAATCACTAACTCACATTTGAAGAAGGGTGACCAGCCTGACACCTGAATATTTCAAGCAGTTCAAGCCCAGCTCCTGATACAGACCTACATTATACCCTTGTCAACAGGCTTGTAGTGACCTGGAGTCTACTGGGACATCTAAGCTCTGGACTATAGCAAGAAGTGAATTGGCAGGAGCCATTCTCCAAATCAGACCAGGTCTTAGACGAATTCCCTGACACACTTACCTCCAACCCAGTTGTGAAGGATTTACTGCTAAAACTCTGTCTTTCCCTGGCTTGCTATTTCCTGTCTTCTAGCTCTTAGCTGCACAAAGATTTTAATACATGACTACAGTCGTAAAAAGATCAACATCCCTATACTGGAAGGTGATTTTTACACTTTTGGATAAATATAGAGAATACTGATATAAATATAAACAATAAGAATGAGAGAACATGATTGCAAACCAACACTTAGACAAACCTATACCAAGGATGCTTGGTATATTATAATTTGTTCAGCTGAACAGGCCCACTGAGATCAGCAAAAATAGAAAGCGTGTTAAAGTTCTATACCTTATGGAACTGATGACTTAGGAAAATTGATCAATTGGAAATTATGAGCTATACAGCACAATTACAATCAAAAGAAAAGGCTGATGTCTATCAGTGACAAAGGCTTAGTGGTAATGTTGATTATTTAATGGATATAGAGATCCTTACCGAGAAGAAAAACAAGTAACATTGTGTTCTTTTGAGCTTGTGACCCAGGCCAAATCTGAACCAGTTATTACTGAGTGACAACTTGTTGCCGTGGCCTCCAGCCAGCCCAGCTGTGGGTAATTGAATTTGTCTCAGGTGCAACAGCAATGAGCCAGCAGGAGCCAGGTCAGTAACCGTAAGCATCTTGCAGAAACAAGCCCCCTGCTGCAAGCAGAAAGCCTGGGGAAGTCAAGGCTGAGAGGACAGCTCAAAAACACATTTGCAGCTACCTCAAGATACAAAACTGGCTGGCTCTGTTTTCTATCTGCCCTATGCTAAGTTTATTGCCATTAAAATCAGCGTTACAGGATAGGCTGTGCATGACTTCGGTGCTGTGAAAACTGAAGAATGCTAGAAAATTAATACATAAATTTAAGGCTAGCTTGTAAGATACATGGAGGACCTACAAGAAAGATGGAGAAGGACTTTTTATAACAGAAGGTAGTGATAGGACAAGGGAGCATAATTTTATGCTGAAAGGGGTAGATATAGATGAGATACAAGGAAGAAATTCTTCACTATGAGGATGCTGAGGTACAGAAACAGGTTGCCCAGAGAAGCTGTGTCTGCCCCGTCCCTGGAAGTGTTCAAGGCAAGGTTGGATGTGGCTTTGAGCAACCTGGTCTAGTGGAAGATGTCCCTGCTCGTGGCACTAGATGATCTTTAAGGCCCCTTCCAAACCATTCTGTCATTTATCCTAAGCCTCTCAAGGCCTGACTGGGTGTTTTCACCTGTAGGTAATGTGTAAAAGATGGACAATGCCTACTTTCCCTGCTCCATCTCTTTCCCTGCCATTTCCTTCATTCCTATAATGAAATAAGTACTAGCTCTTTAAAACTGTCTCAAGAAATTAAGATAGGTTTGTATCCTTGAGGGAATCCTATGGACACCATCCCTCATGGGAGACTGAAAGCATTCCCCTAAACTTAGCAATTCATACTGGTGACCTTTAGGCAGCTCCCAAAACACCCAATAAATTTTAATGTCATCCTTCTGAGGCCTTTTTCTCTTGTACAAGTGCATGGAAATAAAAAGTTGGGCAACAATTAGAGACTCTTCAATCCTTTTGAGGTATAGGTCTCAAAATGAAAGCAAGTTATATGCCACTTCCGGATGCTGAACCTATCAATAGGTCTAGTATGCCACTGTGACTGTGTTTATAGATGGTTTTCCACTGAGAATGTTTAAGATCAGGGGCTAGAATTTATTTTGTTGAGTTTTTTATTTTTCCATCTGATTAAACATCTGTGACAATTCAGGCATATCTACCACCACATCCTCATTGTTTTACTAACCTTTCCTAGTGTCATCACTAGTATGCCTCAGAGTAGATCAAGTTCTCAATGTAAAACAGATTGAGGCTACAAAAATTGTAAAATGTAAGTATTTCAATACTGTGTTTTGTAACTGACACGCTGAGACTATTGCCTGCTCCTTTGACCAGTGTTGTCACTGCTACGTCCCCTTACGATACATCAAGGCCCAGAGAATCCCACATGTGAGAAAAATGGATTCTATGACAATCATTTGATAGAGGGTAAAGCTTATGATGCACTCATTTGCTTACTGCGACCATTAATAGTTTCATTTTCCTCTGTCAGCCAAATAAAAATGTAGGGACTTAGTATCTTCCCCTATCCCCATGTCAACTTTCATTTTAACATTTTAATAGATGCACATTACTACTCCTTTATAGTGTACTTTCTAGAAGAGCAAGCTAACAGCCCCATTTATGCATACTTATAGAGGTACTTTCTGCCATATGGGAGTAACTCATTTTAGCAATATAAACAGCCCAAGACAGAAAAGCATACCAAATCCCTCTGGGGCTGTGACAGAAAGCAGAACAAATCCCTGAGAGGTAATGCATTAATTCTTTCATGTCATAAGCTGATGTAACAAAGCACTGCTGCTGAAAGAAGCAATCCTACTGCCTGTCAGGCTGCCTTACACCTCCCTCTTTGGCACCAACACGAGCGTGCGTTCAGCTGTGTGATGAAAAGGATAAGGGGTTTGATCTGGGTCACAATTAACCTTTATTCATTTACTTACTTGGTTTTGCCTGGTTAATTGTAACTCAGATCAATTGCCTGAACTGGTTCAATGCTTGGGCATGAAAACAGTCGTGTCAGCAGAAAAGAAGGCATGGGAGTGAACCAGGAGGGACTGAGGAAAATAGAAAGACTGCTCCTTTCAGCAGCACTGTTTGCTTATCCTGGCTTAGTGTCTAAACTGTAAATGATGGCCCAAAACACTTTTTGTTGGGTTTTTTGAGTGAAATATGAAAAGTAGGAGAGCCAGTTCTTTAGCAAAAGAGTCTAATGAGCCCACATCCAACACCTGCATCATTTAAAGGTTCAGAAGTCTAAAAAGGACTCCAGCTTAGAAAGATTTCAATTCCTTTAATTAACAACTATTCTGTTGTTAGTTGATTCATATGTAAAATAAGACTCCTGTAACCACATCTCCTGGTTGAACTCCTGCCAATAATGTTTCTTTCCCAGGTGCTCCTAGTGTGAAGAACCAACACAACCCAACATACCACTTCAGATGCATTCAAAAGGACTTTCTCATTTCCTGCATTTTGCACATTATGCTTAAGTGCATATCTTCCCAGTCCTGGCACATAGGATATTGTATGCAACCTTTCACATATAATTTTAGCACTTTGGAACAGTAGGAGAAGAATGTACAGGTTCCATAGATTATTAATAAATGCTGCAAATCTACAACATATTTAAAACCATCTATATCTTTCAAAAGCTAATTATATAGATTTGCTAGTTACCAGGTAAACCTCTACAAAACCTCTTTGAGGTTTGTTATTTCCTAAAAAAAATATATATTTTTAATTGCATTTCCATTTTTATTCTGGTTAAAAATCTTAAGAATAATATTCCTATGAAGTTTAAATGTTCAGTCAATACATTGAGCAAACTGCTGAGGAAAGCGTAGCAATTTCTGAACACCAACACACTAGTTAAAGAAAAGCCTCAAAACGAAGTTACCAAATAGTTTATTTAATAAACATGCAACAGTGACTTGTAAGAGCAGCTAGGTGCTGGTGATAAGCCAAAGAGTGTTCTGACTACAAAGTACATAGCCTTCTCCTGTTTCTGAATACTGGAAGCAAATGGTGAATGACCAAAGTAAAAAAGAATATGCCCATATTCTACCTAAGGAAAACTGTACCTTAACTGTACCCTGAACAAGACGCCTACCTGTAGCTGTTTTGTAAAGGGATCAGAAAGACTGCACAGGGAAACCTGAGAGAAAAGGTTGAAAGACACTACAGCACATAGGAGAACTAAGCAATAAAAATACACATAGCACACTTGAGGCAAGTCCATCAACAGAAGCAAAGTGCCTAAATAATTACAGTGCTCTCCAGACATGAGGCTTAGCCCTTTAGACCCTCATTTGTGCAAATATTTCGAGTGAGGTAGGCCTAAACTTGTAGTACAGCACACATGATCTCAAAAATTATGTGTTGTCCAACTTTACTGAATGCTGAGTTTTGAAAAGCTTAACAATTCAAGATAGAAAATAATATGTTTTTATTAGATGAGGATAAACTGCAGCTGGATTGGGTAGATTAATTTGCATTTGTAGTAACAGAATTGCAGTCATTTGGCGTAGCAAGATTGTTTTTGGATGGAACATTATTGCAGAGCATGAGGAGACAGAGACAGATCAAGGCTTGCACTAGGCGGTCAGTGGAAGAGATTACTGAGAATTGTGGGCAAAGAAGTTGGTGTTTTAGATCCAGACTTAGGACAACACTGCAAAAAGTCTATTCCTCCAGAATTACCTATTACCTGAGAATGAACCAGCAAGCCAGTCAACAAAAATAGAGCAGAGCACTGTATAATTAGTTAGCTCTTGATTAGATTTCTCTGTTGGTAAAAATTAATGCTTAAGTAAACAGGTCCAATTCTAATTTCATCTTGGGTATTGGGAACTGAGCATATCTTTCATGCTGATGTAAGAACATGGTCCACATAAAGAGGTATTTTCAAAACCAGGCTTACAAAGATGCCAGTGACAAATGCCCTTTGCTAACATTATAGATTCCTACACTGTAGTGGTAGAACTATGAAAGCCCCTCTCCCAAGTCTGAAATGGCATGTCATCATCAATGCAAAATGCATGATAATTTCATCACACAAGTACGTCCTGCAGGATTAATGGGATTGACTTTCAAGGGGAAGGTGAACGAAGCATCAAGAAAACTTTGTTAAATATGTATTCAAGTTCCCTGTAGTGATCATGCAAAGCCATTTGCCATGGAAATCAAATTCTGAATAATAAAGTACCTAACACATCTGCTTCCTGGATAAACAATTTCTATCAAAGAGAGAACAGCTGCCTTGTCACGGTAAAGGAGGACAAATTTTCATCCCCTTAATAATGAGTTCAGTTCAGTGACATTACAAAAAGCATATTTCAGAAAATCTGGGGGAAAACCCATTGAATACTCTTACATAAAGAGTGCAGAAATCACTGCAAAGATGCAAGAATTATTATTACAGAAAAAAAAAAGAAAAAAATAGAGTGCTGGTCAGATTGTAGAATATTTTGCAGTCTCGAAGAAACTGGAGATGCATGTGATAGGGATCACTTTGATGTATCAGAATCACATCAGAACTATCTCTCCCTTCAACCCTGAAGTTACGCAAAACACTTTTTGTTCAGGCTTGCATCAGCATGTCAAAGAACCTGCAATTACGCAGAAACACAGAGCACATAGGTATACATTACAACAGCCAAACCATTTATTTTCCAATCAAAACATCAGGATCCAGTGGTCTGGAAGGCTATCACATAATTTTGTCTTTCATAAGGGCACAATAGTTTCTCTAGCATACACATGTATATTTTGATGGGACATATATGGTGAAATGAATTTACACACATTTGCAGAGGCAGAATAAGCATGTAACATTAAGCCACATGCAAATCCAATCCTGCGAGGTACATGACTTTGCTTCCCCATGATCTCTTGTCCAGATGTAAGAGCACATTGCTAAGAATCATAATCATGGAATGGTTTGGGCTGGAAGGGACTTTAATCTAGTTCCAACACCCCCGCAATGTTCCAGCACCAACATCCCACTAGACAAGGTTGCTCAAAACCCTATCCAACCTAGCCTTGAACACCGACAGGGATGGGACAGCCACAACTTCTCTGGGCAACCTGCTCTAGTGCTTCACCACTCCCATAGTAAAGAACTTCTTCTTAATAGCTAATCTAAATCTACGCTCTTTCAGTTTAAAGCCATTACCCCTTGTCCTGTCACTTGATGGCTTTGTAAAATATCTCTCTCAAGATTTCTTGTAGGCCCCTTTAAATACTGGAAGGCTGCTATAAGGTCTTCCTGGAGCCTTCTATTTTCCAGGCTGAACCACCCCAGCTCTCTCAGCCCATCTTCAAAGGAAAGGTGATCCAGCCCCCGAAGCATCTTCACAGCCCTCCTCTGGACTTGCTTAAGCAGCTCCACATCCTTCTTATATTTGGGAATCCAGTGCTGAATGCAGTACTGCAAGTGAGGTCTCACAAGAGCAGAGTAGTGGGACAGAGTCACTTCCCTCAACCTGCTGGCTATGCTCCTTTTGATGTAACCCTGCATACAGTTGGCTTTCTGGGCTGCAATCACATACCTCCAGGTTACTTTGAACTTTTCATCAACCAACATCCTCAAGTCTTTCTCCTCAGGCCTGCTCTCAATCCTTGCTCCACCCAGCCTGTATTTGTGTGCAGGATTGCTCTGACCCATGTGAAGGACCTTGTATTTGGCCTTGTTGAACTTTATGAGGTTCTCTTGGGCCCACCTCATGAGCCTGCCAAGGTCTCTCTGGATGACATCTCTTCTCTCCAACATGTTGACTGCACCACACAGCTCTGTGTCATTGGCACACTTGCTGAAGGCACAATCAATCCCACTGTCCATGTTGCCGACAAAGATTTTAAATGGCACTGGTTCCAGTACTGACCTCTGAGAAACAACAGTCGTCACTGGTCTCCACTTGGACATTGAACCATTAACCACAACTCTTAGCGCAACCATCCCGACAATCCTTTATCTACCAAGTGTTTCATCCATCAAGTCCAGGTCTCTCCAGTTTAGAGATAAGGATGCCATGCAGAACAGTGTCAAACACTTTGCACAAGAAGAAATTATTAAAGACATGCTAAGAAAATAAGTAATACCACATATGCAAAGAAAAAGTAACACAATCAATAAGCTAGAAAGATATTTATGTGACATGATACTCATAAAATGCTTTAAATATTAAATTGCAGCTTACCAGAGCAGTCCAATGAAGCTAAGCAGTTGAAAGGAAGACAAGAGAAGACTAAAGGAAGGAAAGCGTCTGGAGGCATAGCTGTCTAGAGCATACAGCAAACTGCACTCTTACAGACACAGTAAATGGACAGTGATATGTATCTTAAGACATGATGAGAAAAAGAAGTCACTGTGGTTATTATTTCTCTATGCCCCTCTCTGGTGAGCACTGAATACCACTGATGTCTGTATTTAATTTCTATAGAACACAATCCATCTTTGACTGAAAACCACAGAGACAACTTTCTGCTGTCTTTAGGTAAAACTTTTCATTCACCCTCGGAAGTTTCAGTGTGCCTCTATGAAAAAGGCAGGTGTATTTAAAGTGACATACATTAAAAAGAAAAAATAAGAAAGATATTTAACCTCGGGTATGTGACAGCAAAAGTTTTCTGCAAATGATATTGGATGACAAGGAAGTCCCCAAATAATGTACAGCTGCTATGCTCTGCATTCATCTACCTAGAGACAATAGGAAACATACTGAGAATTTTTCTTTAGAATTGAAATGGGTGACCTGGGTCTAATGGGTCTCTTTCATTAGTTAGTTATCTTCAACTAAACAAACATATAAAAAGCTCTTCTGTTTTTAAGAGGGTAATGAAGCAAAGAGAATTTGGAAGTGCACCATTTTCTCCTTTTTCTTGTATTTTCTAGACAGTGACACAAAATGCGAAGCTGTGCTACTCTGAACTAAAGGAAAGAATATGAGGTATTTCCACAAGGATTAACATACAGCCAGGAAAAACCTTCATCTTCCCATTAACAATAAAATGCTAGAGAAGGCATTGTCATTAGGGACTTATTTGGCAAACAATAAATCTGAAGCAACTTACTAAATGAGATCCCTAGAGAGTCCTCTCTAGATTCATTACATTAGTAAGGACAATGCTACTAAAATTTCAAGTGTCATTCTTTATATTACATTTCTGTAACGATTTTTTCCAGCCTTTTCAAACTCCAAGACTAAAACTGTTGTGTGCATAAGGTTTCATAAGAAAAGTGTTATTAGCTGACAAAACAAATGGCAGAATTTTAAAGCCAAATTCTCCTCTTTATAATTCACAGAAATCCTCATTCCTGTATCTCAGAGCAAAATTTAGACCATACTTAGGTTTATGCATTCAATATACTGCTGCTGACTAACAAGGTACACACTTAAAAGCTGTGATTTTTGTATGATTAGGGCTAAATAAGGACATAGAGCAGCAATAGCATTCACTCCAACACCTTTTGGAGGGTGCTTTTAAAGTCTTCTACAAAAGTTAATTAAATTTACCTCACAGCCCTGTATAGCAAAGGAAAAAAATCGCCACCAAGAGGTTAAAATACAAATAAATATATCTTTTAAGTAGGTCAGCTAGAGATGCAGTAAAGAAAACTGAATTGAAGAAATGCTAGGAGTTTGGATCTGTAACCAGAAGTAAAACACAAGGCGAATCAAGTTCAAATAAGAGCACCTGTATTTGAAATCCAAAGCTAAGTTAGAAAAAGGCAACTATGTGAAATTTGACCAGAGCAACACATCATGACCTTCGCAGTATGAGGGCAGAAAAGTACTCTCCTAATTATTCGCCTCTAATAGTTACATACACTTCTGGAAAACTCTAATCAAATGTTTAAGAAAGGAGAACCCCACAGTTCACCAACAGCTTTGAAACAGTTATCCTTGAGGGAGAACTCAAAGTTCTACATGCATTTACCTCTGGGGAGAGAAAGAAAACCCAAAACCAAATCAAGAAACACACACACCCACCACCCGGAACAAGACTAAAAGGTTATTGTATTGGATGTGTTTTGAAAGGAGACCAGCAAAGCTGAATATCTGAATCATGAAGATTCTCCCAGCACCTAAACAAACACAAAACCGCCTTTCACGTATCAAGTAACATCGGCAAGGAAAAATTAAATACACCCTCAGGAGCTGAAACTGAAAAAGCAAACACTTAGCAGTATGTAGTGATACCTTTTAGGTCAAAGGGAGCAGACCTTAACGCTTACTCCCCCTTCACACAGCACCAACCCTACTGAGATACAGGCACAAGGCTGTTCAGCAGCCTATTAGATGATTCACGTGGGAAAAGGATACAAACCTATTTAAAAGCCGCCCAACATGTAAAAATAATAGTGCAAGTAAAAGCTCTGATTATCAACATGATGTCCCCCACAAAACATATTCGTAGAGCTATGCTAAGCCTGCGACTTTGGCCCATGAAGGTTCTGGCTTTGTACCTGTTCATATTCCATAGACCACTTTGGCAACTTCGGCTGCTCAACTACAGCCTGCCCCATTTCTGACCCCAAAGCGCATTGTCCAGGGTTCGGCAGCAGAGCACTAGTACAGAGGTTTGCTTTAAGCGACAGTAGAGCAGACCTCCCTGCCTGCCACCCGCACCGCCGCCTCACGCCCGCCGCAGAGGCCAACCCTGCCCCTAAGCGGCTCGTAGCGAAGCCACCACCAGCAGCCCAGCCTCCCCGCAGCGATGGAGGCGGCAACCTCCCCGTAAGGGGAGGGGAGGGGAGGGCTGTTATCCCCCCAAGCCGAGGACGTAGCTGCCCCGGCGGGGCGGGGTTTGCCGTCTCCTCTTCCTCCCGCCCTTACTTCTAGCCTCCCGCCTCACTATGGCGTCTGCGGCCCTGACCTTCGTCCGGAGGCTGTGTTGGCGGCCGCTCTGCGAAATAAGGTGAGCTCCGGTCGCACCGTCTCAGCGGCAACTGTCCGCTGTCCTGCACCAGGGAGGGACCGCTCCGTGAGCTGCTGTCTGGCCGCCGTGCTCCCGGGGTGAGTGGCCGGCGGCGAGCCCTGGGATTTTCCCCCTAGCCCTCACCTGCTCGTCTGGGGCTGCTCGGTGGGGTACCTCGTGGGGTCGGGAAAGCCGCCAGCGCTGGGCTGAGGTACGAGTGCTGCTCTGCTGCTGGAGGGCAGGCCGCTGCCTCAGGCCTGGGCTGTCCCATCTCTGTCACCCGGGAGGCCAATGTGGAAACTCGGGGCTGTCCTGCCTGTGCCGCTTAGATGGTCGGGTTAGTTTTCATACAGCCCATAGGGGCCTGGTTAGCGTGCAGGGCGAGACGTTGCTGTCATCCTGAGACAAGGGAGGCAAGTTTCTTGTTGAGCTGGGGACGTTTCCAGCCGTACCAACCGCCTTTTCAGTGTGCGAACACAGTGTGGGAGTGGGAAATCTGGAATTAATGCCCTCCTGAGGAAGATGTATAACCACCGAAGAAACTGTTGGTTAGGCTTTAGGGGTAAGGTATCTGAAACTATACTGAAATACGGAGTCAAACGTGTGCTGGAACAAGTTGCCTAGAGAAGTGGTGACTGCACCATCCCTGGCAGTGTTCAAGGCCAGGTTTGATGGGACTTTGAGCAACCGGGTCTTAGTAGGAGGTGTTTCTGCCCAAGGCAGGGGCTTGGAACTCGACTGTCTTTAAGGTCACCTCTGACCAAAGCCAGTCTATGATTCTGTGTTTTCTTGTTTGCCTTTTTCTGCCTCTCATCAGTACCACAAAACCAAGCACAGTTTCACATCTGGATAATTAAGGCTTCTTGTAAAGACTACTGCAGCTTTCCAGATAGTCACATAGTTTCTCCTGTGGTGTGTCTTTATCAAGTATTGCTTTTAAGCTGTTTCCAAATAAAGTGCTATGGGCACTAGCATGTGCTGCAGCAGCTACATGTCTTCAGTGTTAGGTGGGCTGTGGAAAGCCAAAAGAATGGCATGACTTGCAAGTAGGCTTAAAGTGGCGGGATTGACGTTTTTATTGAAAATATTTAAAGTGAAAATTCCACTGTAGAGTTGCTTATGTATGAATAAGAATTGTAAAGTATGTTGATTTGTAGAATTTCCTCTTTCTATCAAAACCAACTTAATATTAAAAGAGAAGTAAGTGTTTGGTATGTTAAGTGTACTTGGTAAGCAGGGTCCTAAACAAAATAGTAAAGCTGGCATCATCATACCAATAGGTACCACCTGGGATACCCTGATTGTTAACACCATGCAAATTTGACTGTTTTAATGTATATTTTCATAAGAGAAATGCTTCTACTCGGGTATTTCCATTAGGCATGAGTGTATCTTGACCAGAAAACTGTAGTAATTTGTGCATTAAGTAGTAATAGTTTTCTCTGAAAGCTTTGTGAGAAATTATTTGAAATATGTACATGAACATCTGAAGATACAGGGAGGAACAAAGAATATGAATTGCATGATCAGTGTGACTTCTGCCCTTGTTTCAAAAAGAGAATGCTTTAGGCAAGCTTTCTACAGATAAATAATGCTAATTTCATACAGCTAAGTTGTTACAATGAGAGGAAGCAATTCTAAATTCGAGAGCATGTGGAAGTCTGCCCTGCTGGACATCATTAGGCTAGGGGAGTCAGATGTATTTGAAACAGCCAGATGCTGTATGTGAAGTGAGGTCATAAATCAATATTACTAATGGGTAATGGGGAGAAAGACTTACACAAGTATAAGCGCAAAATGAAAGAGTACTTCTTGCCTTCTTGGCTGCTTTGTTTGGTGGTTTTTGATTTGCCTTTTTTTCCCCTCCTCAGCCAGACATTACTAGTCCTTTCAGACGCCGAGTTGTGACTTCCGCAGGCTCTTCTCACACGTATCAACATCTTGTCCCGCCTTGTTGCAATATGTATTTTTTCCAACTTTGAATTTGTCTGAGGAGATGGAATGCTGAAACAAATTGGCATGCAAAGAGTTTTACCAGGGCCATTTGACAGTCTTTGCATTCTGCTGCTCGAAATTGGAGACCCACAACTCTAGTGCTGTGAGGCCATATCTGTGTGCGTGGCAGGTCAGACCCCTGGGGACAGAATGTTTACGGCTGGGAAAGCTGCATCCCATGGTATAATTGTTTTCAGGAATTCCTTTGGGCTATTTGTAGTGTGATCCTAGCACTGAATGCCCATCAGTGGTTGGAAGGCATCTTGTTATTTCATGTAATAGAATCATAGAATAGTTAGGGTTGGAAAGGACCTTAAGGTCATCTAGTTCCAACCCGCCTGCAATGGGCAGAGACACCTCCCACTGAACTGTGCCACCCAAGGCTCTGTCCAACCTGGCCTTGAACACCGCCAGGGATGGAACATTCACAACTTCCCTGGGCAACACATTCCAGTGCCTCACC
>JANRGW010008403.1:0-47133 GCA_024733675.1 Psilopsiagon aymara
GTGGAGTTGGAGGGGTATGGATTAGCTAAGGCCTGGAATCCTACATCTGAATTAGTGCCCAAGTATAAAGTGATAGTTGACACATAGCGAAAAACACATGCGGGGAGAGGACACCTGTGTGCAGCCTCACATCCCAGATTAAATGTAGTTTATAGAGGAAATAAAAAAAATATAAGTCTGTGATGTTACTTGCTTCTTTATAATATGGAAGGAAAGCCTGAACATTTTTTATACATACATACATGCATGCACAAGCAGATGCTTCTGTTTTACTTTGCCTTTTTGCTCAAATGGTTCAGGTGTAAATCTGTACTCAGTGAGTCACAACAGAAGCTTTCCTAGGAGACTGTTAAGTCATCGAGTGCTTTCTCAGCTTGAATTCCTGTTTATCCCTGATCCCTAAATTCCCTGAGTATCTGTATCTGGTAATATCTCCTGATAACCCATTCCTGATAAGAAAATATCGGTTGATAGTAAATTAGGTGGTAGGAAATAATGCTATTTTCCCTGTTAGTTTTAGTAATTAATTGCACCTTTGCTAAAAACGTCCCTTATTTTTATCTTAATTATATCTGGCCTATATTGCCTGTTATACCTTTCTCTACTCAATTAAATAGCTCTTTAAAAAATAGTATTTGCTCTCCAGGAAGTCACTTACTCAGAATAGTCAAATCACCTCCCTGTCTTCTGGAAGCCAAGTGAAGGAGAATGATTGACCTCTTCACATTCCCTTTCCATGAGGCATTTTCTTCAGCCCTTGAGTAGTTTTTTTGTTTTGCTTTGGTTTTTAATCTGTCTCGGTGGCACTCTCAGTCCACATTTCAGAAATGTGGTGTTGAATCCCTAACACATTTTTCTTTATTGCAAACATTTCAGCCAAACATATATCAAAAAACACAGAGTATTTCAAACATGACAGCTACAAGTAAATTTTCTTCTTGTGGATATTATGTTTATTGTTTTCTCTGCTTTTGATTTAATAAATTGACCCCCATGACAGTCTTCAAAGACTATTTTGATGAAAACCCTACATTTTTAATTAAAACATATGGTAAAAACACATTTCAGTAAAGCTGTTGCATTCTAAAAGAAGCATAAGCATTCTCTGTAACTGTGATGTGACCTACTTAAAAATGTAAGATAGTAATTTAAGATTGCATTAGGTTTGCATTGGTGGGCACAGACCCTCTTTTCTCCACCTCCTTCTTTCCTTGTGGATACTGTTCAAGTTTTTAATTGTGGCCCAGACAACATCTGAGAATGTGTTTCTTTTTGGTCTTCCCAACAGAGATTTCAAAAGTGATCATTATCTCAAAGCTGCCAGAATTATGGCCTGCCTAATTATCTCTCCCTTTTACAGAACTTTCATACTGTATTTTTGATGGTATTTGGAGCCTTTGGTTACCTTATTCATTTAGTAATTAAAAAATCAAACCCATAGGTTAAGTAAAATGTGTCATAAAGTCGAAAAAGCATGTACTGATGGCTCTCAGTAGACTGCTCTGAATTTCGATAAAATGCATTGTAAGTATTGTGTCTCATACATGTAGTACCACCTGCATTTTTAACTATCACTGTAAGAAGATATGGTAGAAGAGGAAGTGAGTAGAAAGCAAATGTATAAATGCATCCCTGTGTATAACAATAAAATAATATAAAGCCTCCCTCAAAGTGCAATGGTTTATTATGAAACAACTGATCATCACCATGCCAAATGGAACAGTCTTGGTTTTTATTCCATCCCACCTGTTTCACTTTATTTCTTCCTGGGCTTTTGTCTATTACACAGTTGGAGGTGGTAAAATAGAGCGTAAAAATGCCAAAGATTTTTTGCTTCGGTAACAGAATCCCTGGCACAGACTTGCAAAAGTTTCATCAGCAATGTTCCTGCACGCCTCAAACTACGATAAACTGCTGACTTCGTGCATGCCTTACTATGCACATGATTCAATAGCCTACCGTGAGAGGAAGAAAATAGTTGTGATGTAAAAGTTGCATCTGTTGTATTAATGGTAAAAAGAGCATCACAAATATTTAAAACAAATAACACATTTCCTTTGTAACTGAAAGCCTGTTTGGTTTGAGCATGATCAGGAGTTCAAACAGGAATCTTTAAACTGAGAACCAAAGCACTAAGGCTTGTTGAGATGCTGCCACTCACCATGCTGCCCATCCAGTGGAGCCCCAGCCATGACGGGGAGGGATGGAGGGGGCAAAAGACAAAGAAATATTACCTCCTTTGATTTAGGTATTTGGAAGGTGGGTATAAAGCTTCTAGGAAAGCTGTCTCCTGACTTAGCCAGGGAGAGCTTTAGTTTTTTCTCTTAGCTTTACTCATGATTGCCTAAGGCCACACGATAATTTATTAAAGGCTGAAGGCATACGTTGACTCTAAATCCTTATGAAACATGATTCCCACAGCTGCCAGGCAAGCTGTTGGCCTTGGGGAGCAGACAGGGCTTCTGCATATAGAATCCTAGAATAGTTAGGGTTGGAACCCTGCTCCTCGCCACCACCACTGCCTCCCTTCAATCTGAGAAAGCGTCTTTTGCCCTTGTTTGAAATAAAAAGGATTCTTCCAGCAAGAAATCAGTGTAAATGCAGCTAAATACCTACTAATGACACGGTTTTGGCTAACTTTGACTGTGTAATGTAGGAGGTGCTCTTGAACACGAGTCAGGTTTATTGCAGAGCCTCCTTTTTTTGCTGAACTCAGGTCCTTTACATGCAAGCACAACGTAGGAATAGGACTTATGTCTTTGTAGTGCATACTATTGAGTTTAGTAAAAATACCCACAG
Organism: Psilopsiagon aymara; assembly: GCA_024733675.1. Classification (NCBI taxonomy): domain Eukaryota; kingdom Metazoa; phylum Chordata; class Aves; order Psittaciformes; family Psittacidae; genus Psilopsiagon; species Psilopsiagon aymara. The sequence continues at coordinate 2,800 of JANRGW010008403.1, forward strand.
AAGTAGGGTATAGTGGGGAGCAATCATCTACAGGATGATAATTTTTCACTTCCATTGGGAATGTTGTACTAGCAGATAATTAATATTTTAAGAACGTGCTCCTGGAGTCATGGTACTATATGAAAAAGAGAGTTTTTTCTTCTTGTTTATTTTCTCCTTCTTTCTTATCATCCTAACTGCAATAAAAATGAAAAGGTGCTTTAAAGCATGAAGTTTGATGTTAGCAACCTAGAAGCCAAAAGGTGCCTCAGTTTCATATACTGCAAAATCATCTCACTATTTCCTGGTAAAGTGAACGCTCAGAAAGGAACATACAATTCCCTCTGAGGTTTTGTTGATCGATACGTGTCATTTGTAATACCTTCAGCTGGAGCCAACCAGGCTGGAAGAGCAGACTGGAGAAGTTACTGCTCATTGCTCCTTTTCTGTCTCTCTGTGGGCTTTCATTTATTCTTCTGCTCAGGACTGACCTTTAGCTGTGAGCTTCAGGATACCAAGCCTTGGTATCACCTTTTAAAGAACACCTTTTCCTTATGAGATTGTTTCTTAACAAAAAGGAGCTGATAGATCACCCCAGGTGGTTCTTCTAAATGAATGGTAAAAAGCTCTGCATGAAGGACCATGGCCAAAATGTAGGAAAGACATTAGAGAATAGGTTCTGGGCTGTGGATTATTCTAGAATGATAGAAACACATAGAACTTAAATTCAATTTTCAGGTTTGCTCAGTTGAACGTTTCCTCCAAACTAGAGCCAGCCCAGTCCTTGAGTCTTTTTCTGTCCTGTACAGCAATCTCAGCAGTGGCTTGCCTGTGAAAAGGAGACTTTTTCCCCCATTTTAACATAACAGAAGGGACATGGTAAAGTATAAATAAAACAGGCCACTGAGGTTGGTAAGGAAACTTTGCATTTTTATGGTAAGGATGGGGTTTGGAAGCGAGAAAAAACTGTCAGGAAGTAGCAAATAAAGCTCTGTGGTAACACTATTGAAAGCAATATTAAATCAAAACAGGTTTTCAAAATCTGTACAAAAGTGTAACCTGAGTTTAAGCAATCCAGGCTCTTATTAGGTTGTACTACAACACTGTGCCCAGACCAAGCAATTAGACAAGCAGATTCTTCCATGTCTCTAAAGCAGTTCCTGGCGTTTATCCAGTTTTCACTCAAATAAGTTAGTGCCTAAACTGAAGGTATTTGTGATGGGCAACATTAAAAACAGCTTTAGAGAGACTTCCTGCATTAGGTTTTGTCCTGCTTTGATTTGATTGTATTTCTCTAGGCCTTTCACTTACCATTTTGAATGCAAAGTCTTTGCTAATGCTCTGAGTGTTACTTTGCCTAATTTGTAAGCTTGGAGGCCCGTGAATCCTTTATTTGGAATTTGCCTTAACTGTGGGAAATAGGAAGTGAGCAGGGAGAAGCAAATCTTTTATAGCAAGACGCTTGCTCGGACTATAAATTAGGCTCTGCACAATGGGAGCAGGAGGCAAAGCTGCCTTTCTGAAGCCTGCAACACACAGGAAAAGATACGAGCTTTCAAGGATAACCAGGCAGAGACTGCTTTGCTGCGTGTTTGCTTTATGAGCTTGGAAAAAATACTTACAGCTAATGTTTGTCTATAAAAAGTTGTTTAGTCAGTAACCTTGCACAGTCCTCAGCAAAGAGGAATCCCTACTTAGCAGCAAACAAATAGTAAACATTCCCATTCATCACCTTCTGGAGATGTGCTGGAAAACTTTTAAAGTCTGTCTTTGATTTTGCACAATGGGCATTGTCACAGCTTAACACCCCAGGCACCTACACAGTAGTAAAGGGTATTTATGCAGCACAGCTCATTCCTGCCATATCTTCCCTTTGGAAATAAATGTGAAGAAAGTATTAAATTGCAAATACACTGTGAGTCTTTGAGTTGCTTCAGTACAATAGCGCTTTGGGTCAAAGACATGCTACAAACTGGCTAAAGCTTAAGGCTTCAAGGAGCAGAGTGCTGGCCCATTTGAAGTGAGTGGGAAATTTGCTAGGAATACCAAGATTTTATGCTGAAATTTGGCAGCCGTTAAATGGATTTGAGTAACTTTCCTCGTATTAATGATCTGGTGGCATTTGGCTTGCTCTACTTTACATGTGTTTGTAGGATCAGGTTTTCTATGAGCGTGATGTTTGTGTTAGCGTGACATTTGTCTGTCATCAAAGGAAAAACTTGCCCCCTCTTCTTAAGTAACACCTTAGTGGAAGTCATTTGGAGTAGGAAATCTGCATAGGAAGGTGGAATTTCAAAGTGATCTAGTAAAAGGGGGGTGGCTCTAAAATAAACCTGAAGCATCTTCCCCAGCTTTGCCACTGTACTTCTCCTGTGCCTTTGGTAAGTGATTTAATATTGCTGCAAGGCAGTGTTTCCCTGGGCAAAGGATGGGGATAATGATAGTCACTTACTCCTCAAAATCTTGTAAGGATTGAAGGACTAGTGTGTATTTTAAATGGCATTCAAGTTCCATTTTATTTTGCCTCATTTTGTTTCAAGTAGCTCCCAAGACACTTAAATTTTTAAAAACACAGAAGAGTTCCATTTTCTCCTTTTCCATAGCTTCTGGGTTTAGCTGAGCTCCATATAATCAGTATTACCATATATAATCTAACTTTTTTTTCTTGCAAGGAAAATCCACCCCCCTCTATTAAAAGAGAGACCATAATGTTAAAATGCAGTTGACTCTCGGGGATTTTGAGGGACAGATGACAAAAATCAGAAATACACTTAACTGCTTTAGTAGAAGAAATTGTGAATCAATAATGACCTCTTTATTCATTAACATCTTTAACCCAGCACCTTCCAACTCCAGATGGAAGTGGCTGTTGAAGTGCAGAGTATGTAATAAATAATGCGTATTTCAGTGTGGATCACTTGACAAATCATTAAAATACTGTCATCTCTGGGGAGGATGCCTGCCACTTAAACAGGCACTTGAAGAGTTTTGCAGTAGATATGAAGTGAAAGGAATTAAAAAAGGGGGATAAAAAAATTCTTTTCTGGAAACTATCAAAGCAATTTTAAGTGCGTAGTTTCCTCTAAGTTTGGCAACCACAGTTCTTGAGGACCTCAATTTTATCTTTTCTCCTCTCCATGCCTTCCATTTCCCAAGCACCAAGTCATCCATATCTATGAGTGTGTCTCAGGGCATTAGGTTATACCTTTTTCGGTGGGAGGAAATACTACTTTGCGAATCCACACTATAATTTCTATAGTCCCATAGCTTAGCCTTGGTCTCTGATGCTGACCCACTTTATTATTTTTGTAGTCTAGTGAAGGCATAAATCATGGAGCTGTGGCTTGAACAGTCACAGTGCAAACTTTGCTGTGGATAAAGCTTTATGCCCTCCTCTGCTTTTCCAATTTGCCAGCAATCCTAAAATGCACTAAATATAACGGGAAGTGAACCCCAGCACTGGGGTGATCACGTGGCACACAAGCAAACAGCATGTCACCACTGTAGAGGACCTTTAAGTTGCACTTATGTGCATCTGTATATTTTTTTTGTTTTCTTACAGAATAGCTTGAGCCTGCACACAGCAATGTTAAATTCACAGAGCAAGCCTGCCCTTCAGGTGTCAGCTTGTGTATTCAAGCTACTTTGTTCTGTACTAGCAGAATCAACAGAACCAGGAACGCTTGGTATTTTCAATTGAATCCATTTGAAAAGTTTTTATTTCTATTAGACTATCTAAAGTGATACATGACAAAGTTTTAGGCCACCAATGGAATGTAAAATAAGTTGTGTTGTTGCTTGTGTTAACAAGCAGTAAAATAATCCAGCCATGTTACAATAGTACATGCCAAGGACTGAGGGCATCAAAACTGGTAATAAGATTATCTGCAACTCATATTGCTTCAGTGTATCTTCCTCGCACCAATAAATGTGGTTCAGCACTGGCTCTGTGTCCCACTAGAGTGGAGTTAAAGTCTTTCATTTCCTCCTCAGGCTTTCTTTCATATATTACAACTCATTTCTTCAGATTTTTTTTCATGGGTTTAGCTTTCTTTTTTCCCCTCAGATCAGAATCATGCCTTGATATATTGTATAGCAAGAACAAAAATATAAAAAGCTAAGTGACTATTGTTCATTATTACAGGTTATCAATGTATATTTCCTCCCAGCTTTATTCTCAGTTTGAAGCATAACTTAATATAGACTTTGCCCTGCTTCACTCTGGCGTACCATAATCTGGTGAAAATTAAATCGTATGGAACGCACAGTTGAAGTCCTCCGCCATTTGACTTACAGAGCATTTTATTTCAGTTTTTAAACAGTTCCCAGGCTGCATCATTACAACTGCTGCTTAGAATTGCTCATGTTCCTTCTGGTAATGTGTTCTGCAAACACTTCCACATATCATGGAAATCTAAAGTTTCATTTCTCTCTGAGGCCAACATCTGTTTGTGCAATATTACAGTTAAAGTATAGCTGCATTTTTCTTCTTTTAAGAAATTATGGGTGAACAGGGCTTGATCGCACAAATTCATAAAATATTTGGTTAAAAAAGAACCAAGTACTTCATAGAAAAACAATGAAAATACTATGGCTGAGGGAAGAGTCCTGTGCATGGCCTTTCTAATGTCATTCATTGGAATATTACTCATTTCAAAGTCTTTGAATAAAAAGATAGTTCCATTTCATTCACTAGAAAATTATGTGTGTGCTTTCACAGGCATATTCTGCAAAAGATACTTTTTGTTTCCAGTGCTGAAAAAGGGGCAACTCCTCGCATTACGTATGATATAGTTTGTCAAGGGGTTTGCTGCCACACTGCCCTAAGTAATCCATAGCATACAAAGTTTGGAAGGCAAATTTTCTCCAGAGAATGACTCCTCCAGTGATGAAAAGCACAAAGCCTGATCAGAGCTACACACACATAACACATAGTCACGTAAGTTTTGAAAGGCAAAGATTGGAAAACAGGGATTCTTATTAGTTACCAGTGTCAGCTTGCGATGTATTGAAATGGGTGTTATAGGCAGCAACAGCAGCATCCTTGCTGCCTTCCCCTTCTCTAAGTTTCTTTAGGGATCAGTACTGAGGTTTTGAAGAAGCAAATGGCACAGCATTCATTCACATTTTTCGCGGAAGTTCTACTGCTCATAAACTGCAACAGAAGGTAGGCAAATAGGTGTTAAAGGGGAAGGTGAATTAGGTGGCAATAAAGACAACCGTCACTGGCAAAGGAGAAGCAAGGATGAAACCATAAAAATAATCCTTCCCAGTCACCAGTGCCCTGGGATTATCTGTACTTGGTGGTACATATTGATCTGTGTGGGGTGGACTTAGGTGGTTGTGAGGGCATGTCTCCTGCTCTTGCCTCATCAAGTGTCGATGTTCATAACACAGCATAACCTGAAGTCTCCTGTGCTAGCACATCTTGACATTGCTAGGACGTCCAAACACAACATACTGGGCAACAAACAATCAGGATTTAGCCAGATCTTGATTATACAAAAAGCAGATTTAAGTAACATGAAAAGGTTTCTTTTATAGCCTTATTAATAGTGAAGGGAAAAGGAAATCCCATAATAGCTCTAGAAGTCTGCTAGACCAGAGCAGTTACAACAGATTAGAAAACCTTTCCTATAACCAAACCGTTGTAGGAATTTTTCCAATCTACAGATACTGAAAATATGGACTCCATCAGGGTCTGAGTAGGTCTTACAATTAGAAACATTTTGCCTCCAGAGTCATATCCTTCCTATTTCTTTTGATCTGAACAGTAAGCACTTAATATTAAGTCATGTTTCTCAGTCTCACTATACAGCAGCATAACATCATCAGCCATCTAAAGTAAATTACATTTCTCGAGGTGCCTATTCAGTACTCTGTCTAGCCTTTAATAACTTCAGATGTTTTTTCTTTTATTAACTGTAGGTTCTTATAAAAGTATTGGATAACAATGATAATGGCCCAGAATTCTCTCACCCAAGTTACGATGTCACCATTTCAGAGGACATCCTCCCTGATACTGAAATTCTGCAAATTGAAGCTATAGACAGAGATGAAAAGCATAAGTTGAGCTACACTATTCACAGCAGCATCGATACAGTCAGCATGAGAAAATTCAGAATTGATCCCAGCACTGGGGTGCTCTATACTGCTGAGAGATTAGACCACGAAGCTCAAGATAAGCACATCCTTAACGTCATGGTAAGCATGCAATATTCACTTAGCACAGACATAATCACTGCTGCTTCAGGTGCATACATGCTTCATGCCTTTGCACAAGCAAAGGACTCTTAGTGCAGTAAGTAGTCATTAATTTCATCTTGCCTGCCTTGCTGTGTATTTATTTTACCTTTTTTATTTGGACTTTTTGGGAAACTTCCTGTGACCTCGTTGTATGGAATATGATGTGATTTGCTATCTCAAGGGAGAGCAAGCAGGAAATTATTTAATCTTTTGGCATCTGGTGCTTTCACTCAAAGTAATTTTCCGAGTTTTTCAAGTGAGGCTGAAAGTTATTTGAGAAGTTACTCACAGGGAGATAACTGCTTTCTGACCATAGAGAGTGGTGCAGCCTTTCTGGAAAGAAGCGTTGTTCGTAGTTTAATTTTATGGACTTATTTCAGTACATAAACTCTTGATAAGCAAAGCAGCTTTCATTGACGTTTCCAAATGTTTGGGTGTGCAGAAAAAAGAGTTGCTATTTTTGTGCTCAGTCTGGACAAATTGCAGAACATAAATCTGTGTATTTTCAGGTGAAGATTGTGTATTATGGACTGGAGGATAATAAAAAAAAAAAAGAATCTGTGTTACATTAAGCATTGTAGTCCACTATTTAATCGCTTTAAGACACCTGCAGAGGAGATCTTATTTAGGAATAGTTCATTACGTGTTAGGTACAGGACCATCTTGGGACCCTAAAAATCAGAGAGCTGCTGTGAGATCCAATGAGCAGCAACTGAATGGGAGTCCTGGCTTGCAGAGCAACAAGCTGCCAGTCCTTTGGCAAGCAGGCTAAGAAATAAACTGAATCAGAGAGAGAAATAGATGGCAGAGGTCATTTCCTGATGCTTGGTTTACTCTCCACCTGATACAGTAGGTAATTTGCTCTGTTAAAGAAGACGCAAACTTTTGGGGATCATGTTGGCAAGATTATCAGTGTAGCAGTGCTGAGATATTTTGTATGGGGTTGAGAAGGCTGTGATAAATGATACCTCTGTTGGAGATACTCAGCACTTCTTGAGGTAATTCCTACTCTGTTTACTATTGGTATCATCATCTTCAAAAAGGTATGTACGTATACAATGATGAATAAAATCTGTTGTCAGCTACAGGCACTGGACTGACACACAACTGATCACAGTGAATAGAGTTGTTTGTAGCTCTTTGACAGAAGGAACAATGAGCAAGGTTTATTTTTCTCTGCTATAAAGCAGGGAATGGCAGGGCAAAGGCATGCCCATTTAGCATGTATTAAAAAATATTTATGAATTTTCACTAGATGGATATCAAGTGTCTAATGCGTTTGTTCTATAGGTCCGAGATCAAGAATTCCCTTACAGAAGAAACCTGGCCAGAGTCATCATAAATGTGGAAGACTCAAACGACCATAGTCCGTACTTCACCAGCCCATTGTATGAAGCCTCAGTGTTTGAATCAGCAGCAGTTGGATCAGCAGTCTTGCAGGTCACAGCTTTGGACAAAGACAAAGGAGAAAATGCAGAGCTTATCTACACGATTGAAGCAGGTTAGAACAGAGGCTTAAAATGAGGCTGTGCAAAGGAGAAATCTTCCTGTTGGTTGTTCTTTATTTTGAAGCTACTATACCTAAAACCCACCAGAATAGAATCTCATTTGCATTCACTAGATGGCCACAGAGCCTTTTACTGCTGAGTCATTGCTTCAAAACCATCACAGATGATAGTTATTGAAAGCTACAGCAGTGACTTCTTCTCAGGTTGTTGACTTCAGTCTAGTGTGGATCCTCCATAATTAAATGCCACCACAGCTGGTATGTCCTGGCATCTTTGCCAATATTCAGATCAGAGGAACATAGAGATTAAGGCCAGGGCTGTGCTAAAAACTTCTGTCAGAACAGCCGTAGCGTTTTAATGGAATGAAGTGTCTTGAAACTATGGGAGGGCATGGTGATACCAGCTTAAATTTGCTTTTGTTGTTAAGCTCTGGGTATTTACATTCAGCACATAATCCGTACCGAAAAGCTTTCCTCTGCAAGTGCAACAGCACGGCCATGAGAAATTTGCATTATCTCTGCCACACATGCAAATGAATGTAACTTTCTCGGCATGTATGGATCTGAAGTTAAGAATTATCTCTGAGATAAACCATTAACATATGTACAAGAGGGGTGTCTGGAAAAGAGAGAAGGAAGTAGAAAATTGTAACCTTTGTTAACAAACCTGCAGATTGTTTCCATATTAACCAGATCACAAGCTTTCCCCAGCATTAGGCTCTTCTCTTACAGTATCATTATTTATCCCTATATTATTTTAAAGACTTGCCAGTAGGATGGCTTAAGTTGATTACAATCAGACTAAATGACAAAAAATAAGTAACAAAGCAAGAACATCTGCAGCATCTCATATTGATTTAACTTCCTATAGTTCGAGCTTTCACCTTAAATTAAGCCGATATAACATATGTGGAATCTAACAGAAGACCTGAGGAAATTTTTTGTCGTTATCCTGTATGTTCTATGGAAGTAGAGTCCCTTCAGCACACCAGGAGGTGAAGTCTTTTACATCTAAAAGTGATGAATTTAACTTAACTTACGCCCTTGTGGTCCTATAAAGACCTTAGCACTACAAAACAAGTGCACTGCATTTGGTCTTAACAGTTATTTCTCAGTATTCTCCAGTGGCCTTTAACTTAGATCAGGAGAAATTTTACATGTGACTAGGCAGGACAACACTGTGCCTTATAGAGCAGATTCAGAGCAGATCAGGTTCCCGGTTGAATATTTTTCAAGACTGTTCCCAGCTTTTTCTTGACACCTTATTACTATTATGTGCTCCAACCCAATCACCTGTAAGTGCCACCACAATGTAAAGAGCAACCTGGCATGCTAGAAGTATGGCTCCCTTGCACTGTTGATAGGATCATACATAGTGTGCACAGAAAATATGATGATTAGAAAGGATGCTTTAGCTATTAGAAGTCCTTTTTAATCTACTTTTTTTTTTCACTTTTCTAGAGTCTCTCTCTTCCATTACAGCCTGTTTCTGTTTCATCATGAGCTCTCCCTACAGTCTGAGGCTTCAAACATCCGTTTACTGTGAGCCACGCATTCCTCCAGTCTCATTATCCACATGTATTCCAATCCCAGATTCATCAAAATTCAGTCTTCTGCTGCTGCAGTTTGTATGATCCATAAAATGTGCAGTTGAGGATACTGATTTTAAGTGCAGCATTCAGATTGTACACAGGCCTTTTATTAAGGGAATTACTTATATCATCTTACATGTGAAGGAAACAACCAGTAAAGAAAGTAGCTTTTGTGTAGTTTCAGAAGAAATTCCTAAAGAAGAACCAGTTCTGGCCTTACATGAGGCATTCAATGGCTAAAAATCATCTGCATTAGCACACACTGACAAAATAACTGCAGCAACATTTGTAATGTCTGTAAATGTGACAGATACTGTGATCTGTAGCTCTGGCAGAGTCTCAGCTCCTCAGTGAATAGCACAATCTTTGTTTTAGTTAGTAAACTTTACTGATATGGAAGGATGGATATAAATAGAAAAGCATTACCAGTCATATACTGAACTGTATACAGTAGTATGTAGCTTAAATTAGCCTCCGAGCCCCAGAATTTACAACATATAGTGAATTATATCTTTAAAATAGTTTTCATTTAGGTTTCTGTGTATTTGGTATTCCAGTTATGATTGTCACAGTTGGTATGTACAGAGCACAGCACCTGTAACAATTACCATTAAAAGAAATCTCTGGTTTATCAAGTCACCTAAGACATTTCTCTCCAGGTCATGGATGGATGCTTGACTGTAGATTCGAGGCAATTCTAGATTTTAAAATGTAAATTACAGTAGCAAGAACACATTATACTTGTTGGAATCACTATAACTCAGTACATGCTGATTGTATTTAGAATCAAATTCAGAGAAAGAGTCTGTATGCTTATACATGCCATAGACATATGCAGCATCTTATATGTTAGGCAGGCACACAAGGAACTAGCAGAATACAGATTGCCTAATAAAGGTGATCTATAATTTCAGGATAAGGATACTTGTCAAAAGTTTTGAATCTGTCTTGCTGTAGAGGTTAGCAAAAAGACTGTAAAGAAAAAAAGGCTCCAAACAAGGTCCATGATCCAGACTCACTGTTTTCACCTTTATGCACTCAGTCATAGCCGTGCTTTCATGTTATAACAAACACATGACATTTTCTGCTAAATCTCATTCATCCTCCTCAGAGATCATACGATAAACCTTTGTGCCACAAGATACTTGAATCTCTTCTGTATGCTATTTGCTCTGGTTTATTTTTCTAAATGCCACTTTAACCTTCTTATATTCAGTTCTTTGAGTCTTGAACTGCTGTAATCTCTCTACAGTTGTTTAATATCCACTTCAATTAAGAGCCCGAGTTGTTAACCATTTGTCATGTAATTGGCTTGTTAGCCTCTGATCTAGTTTCTTTGCCTTAGGTGTACATGTATTTGACTAATTCCCGTAATTTAGGAATGTTTTTTCCCACTTCAGTAGGAGAAATATACATGCAGCAGCTGCTCAGATGCTGATATTCAGAATCAAGATACAGATAATGGCATCTGAGATTCTGAGTTTTGAGCACCTGTACTGTGTGCTGAGTTACCTGATTTTCAGAAAAGAAGGCTGGAAAGGCCTTCAGAATTATTTTGTGTTGGGGTTTAGCTGTCCTTTTTTTTTTTTTCAATAACTGCCTTTGACAAATTGCAGCTAATTGCTCCTTGTTTAAAATAGCATCAAGTACATCGTGTTGCATTTCTAATTTGCTTCCAATTTTGCATTTTAGGAAATACAGGAAACACATTCAAGATTGAACCAGTTTTAGGGATCATCACATTACTGAAGGAGCCAGACTTAACCACAATGGGACAGTTTGTTTTATCAGTCAAAGTGGCTGATCAAGGTTCTCCACCACTATCTGCGACAGCAATTGTGCGAATATCTGTGACCATGGCAGATAATTCCCACCCCAAGTTCACTTTCAAAGAATACCAAGCAGAGGTTAATGAAAATGTGGATATCGGTACTTCTGTCATCTCTCTTTCTGCAATCAGTCAGTCCACATTAGTTTATGAGGTTAAAGATGGGAATGTGGATGGAGTCTTCACTGTAAACCCATATTCCGGAGTGATCACGAGTCAAAAGGCCCTTGATTATGAACGTGCTTCTTTCTATCAGCTCATCATACAGGCAACAAATATGGCAGGCATGGCATCAAATGCCACTGTGAACATTCAGATTGTGGATGAAAATGATAATCCACCAGTTTTTCTCTTCTCTCAGTATTCGGGCAGCATAAGTGAAGCTGCTCCTGTGAATAGCATAGTCCGGAGTGCAAGTAACAGTCCCCTCGTAATACGTGCCACTGATGCTGACAGCAACCAGAATGCTTTGCTTGTCTACCAGATTGTTGAATCTACTGCAAAAAAGTATTTCACAGTAGATTCCAGCACAGGTGCAATCAGAACAATTGCAAATTTAGATCATGAAACAATAGCCCAGTTCCACTTCCACGTGCATGTCAGAGACAGTGGGAATCCCCAGCTGACAGCAGAGAGCCCAGTTGAAGTGACCATTGAGGTAACTGATGTTAATGACAACCCACCAGTCTTCAGCCAGGCTGTATTTGAGACAGTCTTGCTCCTGCCCACGTATGTTGGTGTTGAGGTTCTCAAAGTCAAGGCTACAGACCCAGATTCAGAGATCCCTCCTGAACTAACATATAGTCTAATTGAAGGCAATATGGAACATTTTTTAATTGATTCAACCACAGGGGTACTCACCATCAAAAACAATAGCCTCTCCAAAGACCATTATATGCTAATAGTAAGAGTATCTGATGGGAAATTTTACAGCACTGCTATGGTGACGATAATAGTCAAAGAAGCCATGGATAGTGGGCTACACTTCACACAGAATTTTTATTCCACTTCTATCTCAGAAAACAGCACCAATATCACAAAGGTCGCTGTGGTGAATGCTGTTGGTAACCGCCTCAATGAGCCTTTGAAATACAGTATATTAAACCCAGGCAACAAGTTTAGAATAAAGTCCACATCAGGAGTAATTCAAACAACTGGCATCCCCTTTGACCGAGAGGAGCAAGAGCTATATGAGCTGGTGGTGGAAGCAAGCCGTGAACTGGATCACCTCCGTGTCGCTCGAGTGGTGGTGAGAGTTTACATTGAGGACATAAATGACAATGCCCCGGTGTTCATAGGGCTTCCATACTATGCTGCTGTGCAAGTCGATGCTGAGCCTGGTACCATGATATATAGAGTGACAGCTATCGATAAAGATAAGGGTGAAAATGGTGAGGTGTCATATCTTCTGAAGGAAGACTATGGACATTTTGAAATTGATAGAGAATCTGGTAGTGTCACTTTAAAAGAAGCCTTCAATTCTGATTTGTCTAACATAGAGTATGTGGTTGTCATTCTTGTAAAAGATGGAGGTAACCCATCGTTGTCCGCTTCAGTAGAGCTCCCCATTACTATTGTGAACAAAGCAATGCCTGTATTTGACAAGCCCTTCTATACAGCTTCCGTGAACGAAGATGTAGAAATGCACACACCAATTTTAAGCATAAATGCAACCAGTCCAGAAGGCCAGGGTATAATTTATATCATTGTTGATGGAGATCCCTACAACCAGTTTAATATCGACTTTGATACTGGAGTTCTGAGTGTTATCAGCCCACTGGACTATGAAATAAATTCTCTCTTTAAGCTTATGGTTCGAGCCAGTGATGCCCTCACTGGTGCTCGAGCTGAGGTCACTGTGGACTTGATCATTAATGATGTTAATGATAATCCTCCAGTTTTTGATCAGACTTCTTATAATGCTACTTTGTCTGAAGCATCTTTGATTGGGACTCCTGTACTGCAAGTTGTTGCTATTGATGCTGACTCTGACAATAACAAGATTGTGCAGTATCAGATAGTCCAGGACACCTTTAACAGCACAGATTATTTCCATATCGACAGCAGCAGTGGCCTGATTCTGACAGCCCGCATGCTGGATCATGAACTCATACAGCAATGCACCTTGAAAGTCCGAGCAACTGATAATGGGTTCCCACCACTAAGCAGTGAAGTTCTTGTTAGTATCTCAGTTACAGATATGAATGACAACCCTCCAGTTTTTAACCAGTTAATATATGAATCATATGTGAGTGAATTGGCACCTCGGGGTCATTTTGTGACTTGTGTCCAAGCCTCTGATGCTGACAGCTCTGATTTTGACAGACTGGAGTACAGCATCCTATCAGGAAATGATCGGACCAGTTTTATTATGGACAGCAAGAGTGGCATTATCACCCTTTCCAACCATCGCAAACAGAGAATGGAGCCCATGTACAGTTTAAATGTCTCTGTGTCAGATGGGCTGTTCACTAGCACAGCTCAGGTGCACATACAGATCCTTGGAGCCAACCTCTATAGTCCTGTCTTTTCACAGAGTGTTTATGTTGCCGAGGTTAGAGAAAATGCTGCTCCTGGAACTAAGGTAATCCATGTGAAGGCAACAGATGGGGATTCAGGTGTATATAGCCAGATAAGCTACTCCATAATAAATGACTTTGCCAAGGACCGATTTTTAGTTGATAGCAATGGACAGATTATGACAACTGAGAGGTTAGACAGGGAAAACCCACTGGAAAGTGATATTGGTATATTTTTGAGAGCCCTTGATGGAGGTGGCAGGACTACGTTTTGTACTGTGAGAGTCATAGTAGTGGATGAGAATGACAACGCTCCTCAATTTATGACGGTTGAATACAGAGCAAGTGTCAAAGCAGATGTTGGGAAAGGTTACTTGGTGACCCAAGTTCAAGCAGTAGATCCAGATGATGGAGCAAATTCCAGAATTACCTATTCTCTGTATAGTGAAGCCTCTGTTTCAGTAGCTGATCTGCTTGAAATAGATCCAGATAATGGATGGATGGTCACCAAGGGTAGCTTTAACCAGCTGAAAAACACAGTTCTGTCATTCTTTGTCAAAGCAGTTGATGGTGGCATTCCTGTAAAGCATTCCCTCATTCCTGTCTACATCCATGTTTTACCCCCAGAAACTATTTTGCCTTCCTTTTCTCAACCCCAGTATTCTTTTACCATAGCAGAAGACACCCTCATAGGTAGTACCGTTGACATTCTGCATGTGGTGCCTAATCAGGGTGCTTTGTATAGCACAGTTAATGGTGAGCTGACTGAAAACAACAGAGATGGGGTTTTCATCATAGAACACGACACAGGGCTCATAAAACTGGATAAGAGACTTGACCACGAGACAAATTCTGCTTTTCATTTCAAAGTTGCGGCCACCATTCAATTAGACAGAGTAGACATTGTGTTGACTGTGGATGTGGAGGTTAAGGTATTGGATGTAAATGACAACAAGCCTGTGTTTGAAACCACTAGCTATGATGCTATAATAATGGAAGGGATGCCTATAGGAACAAAACTCATGCAAGTTAAAGCAGTTGATGCAGACTCAAGTGCCAATGGGCAGGTCACCTATACACTTGCAGTGGAATCAGAGCTGGAGAAGATCACAGAAGCATTCACCATTGATAGCAACAGTGGATGGATCAGCACGTTGAAGGATCTAGATCATGAAAAGGATCCTGCTTTCACCTTTGCTGTGGTGGCCTCAGATCTGGGGGAAGCTTTATCCTTGTCATCAACCACTTTGGTCTCAGTTACTGTGACAGATATAAATGATAATGCACCCATCTTTGAGCATGATGTGTACAGAGGGTCAGTGAAGGAGAGTGACCCTCCAGGGGAAGTCGTGGCTGTTCTTAGCACCTGGGATGAAGACACATCTGATGTCAACCGGCAGGTTAGCTACCATATTACAGGTAAGAGCCCACTTGCATGCTTTCTTCCCAAAACAAGCTTTACTCAAGAACTCTGTGTGTGTCCAGTTTTAGGTGAACATTTAGCAGGGTTTAAGCTAAATTGTCACTGTAAATCAGAGAATTGTGTATCTCTCTGTTGTGTTTCATTTATTTATCTATTTTTAATTTAGACAGAATGTGCAGCGACTTGCAAGGCTAAAAAGAGGGAAGGGGCATGAATGTGTCTGTCTATGTTATGCTCTATTTTCCAAGATTAATGATTCATGATTTGCTGCAGTGCAATGTAGTGTGACCCATCAACCAATCATAATTCATGTGTCAGCTTGGAAACCATCATAACTTAATGTTTCAACCAAAATACCATTACTGGGGTGGGGGGAGGGAGAGGAATGAATTTTACATTGGAAGGAGTGGGGCCAGGGAATGTCATTTCATATTGGTGCAGATTTTTAACCATGGAAATAGTGACCCACTTCAGAAGCACTGGTCAGCTGCCATGCATTGTGCCATGCACAAAGCGATTTTGATTACCTAACATATTTTTCAAAGTGTGGTAACATTGCTCTTTCCTATTGTGCTATATTTGTTATCATTCTTTTCTCCTAGACTCAGACTGGCTTTTATGTATAAGTGATGCGGTACTGCAATTATTTTTCTACCTACAGTTTCATTGTCCAATGGATTTTAGTAGGGAACTCTCTTCAACCTTCACAATCCAAGAGCTACTATTAACAACCTAGTAATTAACCAGTTTATTGGACAAATTCACATTTTTCCCACTGGATGGAATTAGAATTACACAAGACTGCATGCAGGAGGCAGACTGTGGCAAAAATGACTTAACTAATAGGATGACAGTTTATATATTTACCTCTAGAAAACAAGGCTCCTACCCCTTTGTTAGTTATCAGATTGGAAATAGCTGTGGGATGGTATGTAGGGAGAGGTCTGATACTCCTGTTAGCGATAGAGTGCGTGTGTTACATAGCAGAAGTAGCATCGTTTCAAAGCAACCAAAAATTCATTTTGACTGTTTACTTGAAAGTCTAGGATCAGTTTAAAGGTTTGCAAAGACAATGTGCTTATAGTGGGATGTGTTGTAGGATACTAGAAGTAGAGACAAAAATAGTCTTGTGGATAAAGCACAGGATTTGGAGGCTTTAGGCAAGGTGTGTTAGCTGCCAGTGCTTCATCCTAGAGATTTTTTAGTATTTGAAGGAGTTTGGGGATCCCAGAATAGAAAGTACTATAGGAAATACAAACCCTTGATGTCCATAACAAGGCGTACCATGATCATTAGCTGGAAGTAATATTCTTCTCTGTATTCTGAAGTCTTTCAGTCACCCCTTAAAATGAATTGTGCTTTTACTTACATAATCATGTTTTCTTCACATCCCTGTGCTGTTCATTTAGCAGAAGATCGACTTTTGATTAATAACTGTCACATGTCTCAATAATGATTAAGTGTCCCTTAATTTCTGTCACAGTTCAAAGTATGTCTGGTATTTTACTGCTATTTTAGTTTCTGATAATGTTAGGTGTCAAAGCCGAAAACTTTCTCTAATGCCTTCTGTACAGTTGCTAAAGTGTGTGAGCTCAGACTTTCCACTGTCTTTGAATGTATCCTTTGAATTTGGGGACACAAGGAGAAATTAAGTTATTTTGATTAAAATGTCAAACCATATTGAAGTATAGTTTCACTAGTGAAATAGTCTGTTCACACTTTACCTGAAGTTGAGCTCAGGAACTGCTCTTGAATATTTCATGGAATCAGATTAGGGAGATGATTGTTCAAGTGCTGTGGCTTTCTGGAGGCATTTTGTGCCATAGAAATTTTTGTGAATATAATAAATAAACTCAGAGGAAAATGAGGACACTGACAAAAAGGGAGAAGAAAATAAATTATGAGAATTACATCATTCTCATGGTGGATACATTAAAAAAGAGCTTTGTGCAAATGCACCTGGAGAAAAATAGCACACAGACGATAGATGGAAAAAATCATCATTTAGGAGATGAAAGAAAGAAACATTCTGAGTCAGACATTATCACTGGAGAGTCCTTTGCATTCTTTTGAGCAATACGCTTACTGCAGTCTTCTGATCACCTTTGGAAAGACATAGATGCATTCTAGTGAATAAATATATTCTGGTTGTAACTTTTTCAGTTTAGGACTGGTTTCCATGACTATTGTCAAGTAGTCACCATTTTCAAATCCACCTTCATCTGCATTTGATAGGTGGTGGGGGAGAAATTTGCACTTACCCTTTGTTATCTGTAGTTTGATAGCAGGTGCAGATGTTCACAAAGCAAAAGCATTATATATATAAATCTGAAGAGAGAATCAATAGGAAGTGCAGACGACACAAATGCACTTAAGAGAGCACAGTAGTTTTCTTTTGAAGACTCATTTGAGGTTATTGCCTATTGCATTTGAGGCATATTGGCTAAAACCAGGGCTCTGCTGATGATTTTCAGGGATGTTCATCTAGACTAGACCCAGCCACATATTACTGTGCTTTAACAGTGGTAAACTAGAAAAAGACATCAAAAGTATGTCAGTTACTAAGACTTTGGTACCGTAAAGTGTTTTGTGTTCCTCAGTGATGTTAGTTAGGCTCCATCAGGCACATAAATCTAAGTACAAACAATAGTGTTTAAGCTTGGTTGAGCTGAAAACAAGGAAGATAGCGTGTTTTGGAAGAAAGAACTGGTATTGTACATAGTAGGGTTTTTTGCTGGATTAATTGACCTGTATGAATAAACTGATGGATTTTTTTATTTTATATTTGAAATCTTGGAGTTTTGGAGAAATGGATGTTTCAGTGTTTGTGGAGGGCTCATACTCTAGGCTGAAGAATAGTATCTGCAATTTTACGCTAGTAGAGCTTGGAGCATTGGGTTTATCCTTTCAGCGGCTCAGTAAACATGCAACATGTGAAACTGGGAGTGGGATAAACCTACTGGGTTTATGTAATGCAAATGGGGAATTAAAAGTACCTAAATAAATGCATAATGTAAGAAAGAAACTGAATGAATAACTTAGTAAATATTCAGTTTACCGTCCCGAATCGGGACATTGCAGTGAAAACTGATACTGTTGGCTTCTAGTTTTCAGTTTCCTTTTAGCTGTTATAATTCCCTCTGTGTGTGCTTTAGTAATGATGTGTGTCAGGATTTGTTTATTTTGGATCAGTGTGTCTCTGCATTTCATTTGTGTCTTGCTGTTTTCTTTCTTTACTTAAACTTGAGCTTGATTCGGCTTTGTACTATTTGCTGACTAGGGAGGGAGAGCGAGCATTATTTGAACTTGAAGTAACAAAAGATAAAAGATAATGCTGATTCTTTTAGCCTCAAAGCCTTTCTAAAAAGTTACTGGAGTGTTTTTTTTTTTTTTTTTTTGTAGCCAGTGCTTCACTGTTGTGACATTCAAAGCAGAGCATAAGAAAACTGCCAAAAGATTTTAAAGAATCCATTAATACATGGAGTCAGGAGGTTTCCATTTAGAAAAGCTACATTATTCAGAGCGAAAAACTAATTAATTAGAACGCCCCTAGGAAACTGAATCTGCTTACATATATTAGTGAAAAAGTTAATTAATCACTGCAGAATGAGATCTGTGTCAAGACATGTGTATAAGTGCTAGAAAATGGTTCCCTGGGCCACAGTGTGGATTTTTTTTTTTTTGTCTTTTGGGGTTTTTTAAGACTATTTACTTGATGGTATTTTAGTGTTTACATCTCCTTATTTCTGTTACACTTTATAGTACAACTTCCATCTTTGTCTTTCATTGACTAAGTATGCAGCCAGTCCTGAGAAGCCAAAAAATAGAGAGGTAGCACTAATGAATAACGCGTGCAGGTAAAACAGTTACACATTTGCTGCTTATTGCACAGGTTTATTTTCCATTCAGATTGATCCTTTTCTAGTGGAGTAAAAGGGCAGAAAAAGAGATCCCAAGGACCCTTTTTTTATACATATCCCCCAAAATCCTTTGTAAGATTTAAAATCCATTCCAACAACAACAAAGCAGCAGTGATTTTAAAATTGCTCCAAGCTAGTGTTACTGCCAGCTATAAAAGCCACCAGCTGATTTTAATTAGATTTTACCTTTCCTCTTTTCTTAGCAATGGGATATCCATACCTTGAGTGTATTGCTTCCTAGTTATTCGTGACAGTTAATCATTTCCTTTTACAAAAGGACTAATATGCAGGAAAGCACTGATTGATATCACGAAGCTAAATAAGAATATTTAAAACCATTTATATTAATGGTTTACAATATTAAACTCACTATGACAAGATTACAGCCTTTCATAAGAGAGAGTTAAGCTTTTTTATGCGGGTGTTGAACTGAATAGAGAGAATTTAATGTCAGTCAGAAGGGCTCTACTTTCTTTGAAGTCATGCTAAGGCTCACGACAGTGGACAGATTCTCACTGCCTTGGACTGTATCCAGATCTGTCCTGTAGTGCGCATCAACACAATGTGAAACCCTCTGTAGGAGAAATGTGTTTCTGTCACACAACAGACCAAACCAGGTTTAACTGAGTCCTCTGACAATTATTGTAGAATGTCATAGAAATCAGTGGGAATACTCAGATCTGCTTGGGTTTGTGATCAGAAAATAAAGCTGTGTTTGAGATACCAGTTTTATGCTTGCAACTATTAGAGGGTCTTTTATAATTAGAATGCATATCTGAGCACTTTCCGGAAACTTACTAATCACAATGTGCTTTTCTGACACAGCTACAGATAGCACAAATGGTGGCACTTTACAAGAAAAATTTGCACAGCTTGTCTCAACTTAGTTTTCGTATTAATAGAAAATAGTGCATGTTGTCAGTGGTAGCTAGTGAAGAAGGCATAGATTAGCCTATGACCTCGTTTCGGCTTTTTTATGTAGAAAGAATTAGACTTTCTTGTTTGGTTTTAAAGATCAGTTTCAAGTTCAGATCTTTTCTGCCTTTTTTGGTTAGCAGGTCCCTGATAACTGACAGAATTGTGACAGCAAAAGCAACACCAGTGACACCTAATCACTTGACAGCAGAGGAACCTCAAATAAATCTAACTTTGGATTTATTTTTAAATGCTTATTTACTCAAATGTTCAATGCAAGTACTAGAGAAGAAGGTTTAAGAACCTGGTCTTTCCATTGAGCTTGGATAGATCCTATGACACATGTCAGAGACCTGAAGAAGTTTTTAAGCAAAAGTACACTAGCATGCCTTACATTCTTGATCTTGTTACAAGAAAGAATAAGCACTCCCTTAATATTTTTATACCATTTTTAAACATGAGAAACATGTAAAGTAGTTCTCAGATTGCATTTCTGCATAGCAGAGCACAAGAGCTTAATAAGGTGGGGAAAGAACTAGTAGTGGGTTAGCTGGGATGAATGTTTACCCAGTGGAGCAGTGAGATGTTTTATTCTTCTCAGTTTCTGTAGCACAGTAGTTTGCTATGACTATAGTGCTCTGCATAATTAAATGTACAGATATGTTTTTACAGGCAGAGGTTATGTTAGATGCTGCGCACAGAATACTGGGTATTTGGCATAGAACTAATTTCCTTTATAGCAGCTGGTATGGGGCAGTGTTTTGAGTTTGTGACCAAAACAGCATTAATTCCATGGGGATGTTTCAGCTATTACTGAGCAGTGCTCACACAGAGTCAAGGCCTTTCCTGCTCCTCACCATCCCAACCAGTGAGTTGGCTGGGGGTGCACAAGGAGTTGGGAGTGGGCACAGCCAGGACGGCTGACCACAACTAACCAAAGGGATATCACATATTGTATGACATCATGGGCAGCATTAAAAGCAGGGGAAGAAGGAAGGGAGGGACGTTCGGAGTGAGGGCATTTTGTTTTCCCGAGTAACTGTTGCAGGTGATGGAGCCCTGCTTTCCTAGAGACAGCTGAACACCTGCCTTGAATTCCTTATTTTGCTTTGATTGCACACATGGCTTTTGCTTTACCCATTAAATCAATTTTGTCTCAACCTACAGCTTCCCACAATTTTTCCATTCCAGTTCTCTCCCCCTTCTCTCTGTAAGGGGAAATGAGCAACTGGCCATATGGGGCTTAGCACCTACTGGGCTTAAGCCACATTAAAGGTTGGTTTAAAAGATCTTACTGTCTGCTCTGACAGGGGGTTGAGACTGGGTTCAGGGAAAGATGATTGAAGGTGATCTGCTCATGCAGGCAGGGGACTGTAGCATTTCAGATGAAAGAGTGAATTTTTAGAAATATTAGCTGTGCCCGCCTTGATTGTTGTACCCTTCTGCACGTAACATGTCCTTGCTTCCTTCTTTCCTTCGGATTATGTGGACCAAAACTTACCCTGTTCCAACCTGCTTTTTTCAACAGGCAATTTAATAATATGGAAAAGCAGCATTGCCAGGTTCAGTGTCAGTGCTACAACACAATATAAAGCCGGCCTGTTTCATCTCCTGCACTCCTTTCACCAGCTTTCACGCACAGATACATTTGATCTAATTCTGCTGCTTATCTTCCAACTGCTCCTCAAATGACCTCTTGTTAGAACTATTTCATACTAATGTGTCTTCCTGTGTCGTGTAAACTTTTTTTAAAACTAGAATTTTAATGAGTAGAACAGCACAGCTG
The DNA here is from genome assembly GCA_024733675.1 of Psilopsiagon aymara. Taxonomy (NCBI): domain Eukaryota; kingdom Metazoa; phylum Chordata; class Aves; order Psittaciformes; family Psittacidae; genus Psilopsiagon; species Psilopsiagon aymara. Next base: position 24,515 of record JANRGW010008403.1, read on the forward strand.
TATGATAAAGCTTTCATTAGAGGATTCCTTAATAGAACCCACTTCCAGTCCTTGATTGCATAATCAACAGCTAATGAAATTGTCTTGGTAACAAGAGCTACGGTGTATTACATCCTCTCTCGAGACTAAGTGGAAAGACAATTGTACCAGCCTGAGAGGACTATTGATTATTCACAGTTTGAATTTGATTGCCCTTACGGGGAACTAAACAAGAGATCATCTTCAGCTCTGCTAAATGGATTTTCTTTCCACTGGAAGTTATTGGTTCACTTTCATATGAGGCGTTCGGGGGGCAATAAACACAGGGAGCGTAATCTTATTACAGATTTCCTGAGCCTGCGAGTTTGAAAGCACTGGTCACTGTAAAACAAATTACAGCTGCTTCCTTCAGGTCCTCTGTGATGTTTAAACTAGGTGGGAGCTCTGATGGGACACCCAACCCATTCCATGTTGCTTGTCTTGTTGCAGGAGGGAATCCCAAAGGGAAGTTTGCTCTGGGACTGGTTCAGAATGAGTGGAAGGTTTATGTTAAGAGGCCCCTAGATCGGGAAGAGCAAGATGTTTATTACCTGAACATCACTGCCACGGATGGCCTCTTTGTAACCCAAGCTGCTGTGGAAGTGACCGTCACTGACATTAATGATAACAGTCCAGTTTGTGAACAGGTGAGTTAGCAATACCCACAGTAGCCAACTACTGTATTGAAAGTGATAGTTTCCCTATGGGTGTCCCTGCTATTTACAGGTATTCACAGGTGGTGCCCATTTTCATCCTTAAGGTCTTAGTTGAAGAATCTAGAGTGAGCTGCAAGATAAAGCAGTCCTATAAAGCCAAGACTGAAATATAATGGTCTAATAAAGCTAGCAGAAGAGTCTTATCTGCAGTGTCCTTAGAAAAAAATGGAGCATTGAGAGGTGGCACTGGGTAGCCACTCTTCCCCTGAAGAAGAGATGTGCTTTCCCTTCACAACTGGAGGAAATGTCTGCAATCTAGTTTAAGTCCAGCCTTCCTAAGCCTGGCAGATGCCAGAGACCCAGTGGAAAAGGCAGAATATAGTTTGCTCTCATGTTGTCTGTGTGCATGCACTGTGGCCTGACCACAGCTTATTCTGTGAAAAGAACTGATATTACTTCAATAGAAATGTCTGTGTGAAAAAAAAGACACAACGAAACCCTTAACAGTACTGCTCACCCTATCTTTTATATATATGTTTGTGTATGTATCCTCATATAATTCCCATCACTACATTATCATTGATACATAACTGTCACTTCAAGCACCACTCTGGGGAATCAGGCTGTATCTCCCTCAAACACTGCTGGATGAGGTGATAAAAACAGTTCCCTTTGGTAGCGCACTTAAAGTTTCCATTTCATGGATGTTGATAAAACAAATGGAAGATAGAAAATGAGACTGCATTTAACATCTAAGATGAGCCTTTTCAGGAGTCATAATTTGGCATTGGCTTTGACACCTCAGAGCTTATCAGTAACTTGAATTTCTAGGAAAGGGTTATGTAAAGAAAAATTGTTTCCTGTGTAGAAATATGAACCATGGAGCATTTAAATAAAGGTTGTGCGAAGGCTATAGAATACTGTTACAGCATGGCTTACATTCATTTCTGTTTCTAGGTTGCATACACAGCACTGTTTCCTGAAGACATTCCATCAAATAAAGTCATTCTTAAAATCAGTGCTAAAGATGATGACATTGGGTCCAACGGTGAAATTCGCTATTCTCTCTATGGTCCTGGGAACAATAAATTTTTATTAGATCCAGAAAATGGTAAGAACACAACTGAATGCTTCTGAATAGTCCCCTTAATACCTCAAAACCAGTGGGTGCTAGTTTCCTTAACTAGAGCTGTGTTACTCATTGCCAGCTCATGTCCAGCTTTTCATCCACCAGTACTACCAAGTCATTCTTAGGGCTGCTCATTCCACAGCCTGGATCCTTACTAGGGTTTTCCACACCCCAGGTGCAGGACCTTGCACTTGGCCTTGTTGAACTTCATGAGGTTCACATGGACCCACTTCTAGAGCTTGTCTGTGTCCTTTTGGATGGCATTCTGTCCCTCAGGCATGTCAACTGTACCATTCAGCTTGGTGTCTCCAAATTTGCTCAGGGTGCTCTCAATCACACTGTCTGTGTCATTGATGAAGATACTAAAAAGTACTCATCCAGATATGAACCCCAAAAGGACACCACTCATCACTGATCTCCATGTGGACATGGAACTGTTGACCACTACTCTGATTGTGACCACCTGTCTAATTCCTTATCCACTGAATGGTCTGCACATCAAATCTGTAGGTCTGCAATTTAGAGTAAAGGATGTTTTGGGGGTCTGTATCGATGACATCTGTAGCTTTTCCCTTGTCCACTGATGTAGTCACTCCATCATAGAAGGCCACTAGGTTGCTCAGGCAAGACTTGCCCTTGGTGAAGCCATGGTGGCCATCTTGAATCATGTCTCTATCCTCCATGTGCTTGTCCTAGAATCTTTATGGTACAAAAGAGGAGAAAATGCTGACATGGACCTCCTTCAACTTTAGACTTCACTTCTTCCATCTTGGTCCACATATATTGGTATTTAGACCCTGTAAAAAAAGACATTCAATTTATACACACATGTTTTGAGAGAAAGAATGTCTGTAATGAATTTTTGGGCACAGTTCTTGCACGTTTGGCAGTTGGTCTGGAAAAATATAGTGATCTCAACTAAGATCTAGATTTTATGGTTGTTACGAAGCGAAGCTAAATAAAATCATTTTCCTCTGAATAAAAATCCCACCCCTGTTATTCTTAGGAATTTGTTTTCCATAATGATAGACTAAGTCCTTCTCTGTGCAATGCCTCCTCCGCCTGACTAGCAGGAGGCAGGACCTGCTATTTCTGTAGTGTTACTGATGAAAGAGGAGGTGTTTGGAGATCTATGCAGTGTGTGGAAGGGGAGGTATTGCCTTCTTCAAGAACAAATTTTGTATTTAACTGCAAGTTACACCTTTTACAAAATTAACCCCAAACTTATCTTCTGACTAGTACTGGCTGTTTGCTGATATGACAAAGTCTGGCAGTTATCTGTACAGTGGAGAGTGGATCAGGGCTAAAGCTCTCACAGTCTGAATAAGATGGCTTTTTGTTGCTATTAATGTTTTTTTGCAATACCTGTCACTGTATGAGAATAAGAAGTTTATTTCAGACGTGGTGCTAGAGGTATCTCTAGGAATTCAAAGCTGGTTGGATATTGCTTTGTGGGGAGATGATTGATGTTGATGTTATTTTTGAACAGTAGTGTTAGAAAACTTCAGAGATCATTTTAGTTGATGTCACCAGATTCAGGATTTTTCTGTGCCTAGGACTCTAGAGTTACAGAAAGATAGTCTCGGAAAAACATGGTGGTGTTCATAGGGGTGAAGGTGCAGGCTTTCAAAGGCCACCATTGTCATCCCTGAGCTCATATTGGCAGCTCACTTGGGTAAAGAGAGTGAGAAGTGACAGTGCTGTGAGATTTTAATCCATTCATTGGAATAAGCAAGGTTGATTATTTTTTCTCTTTTTTAATCTTGTGAAATTCATGTTTTTGAGGTGCTCACATTATCTAGAATTAGCTATGCTGCTACAGTAGTAATGATGATGCTGCTTTTAATTAATTTTAGGTGAGCTGAAATCCTTGGCCCCTCTTGACCGAGAGAAAATCCCTGCGTACAACTTGGTTGCCCGAGCCACAGATGGTGGTGGCAGGTTTTGCCAATCAGAAATCCATCTTATTTTGGAAGATGTTAATGATAACCCACCAGTGTTTTCATCTGATCACTACACCGCATGTGTCTATGAGAATACAGCCACTAAAGCTTTGTTAACAAGAGTCCAAGCCACGGATCCTGATGTTGGTACGTGAATAATGTTGTGAGCAATAATTAATGCTCAGGAAAACTCTGTGGGTTGATGGAATTGCAATACTGATTATATTTTTTGTTACTGCCTTTCCTTTCCTCCTTTTACTTCTGCATCCTTCCCAGTTTTCTCTCATCTATTTCTTTAATTCAAAATGCTGTTGGGGAGTTTGGCATAATGGTACTACAAACAGAAAAGCATCATAGCTGCCACACAAGCATGTAGTCCTTTATTATCTTGATGGGTGATAGCTATGATTAGGGATATATGACAGGTTTGGGGGTAAATTCCAACATTTTTCCTCCAGTGGTCTCATCTCGTTTCTTGAGCCATGATTTTGAATACCCATGCATCTGTTTATGCAAATAATATAGTTACGTGCCATAGACACCTATATCCGATTAATCACAGCTTTTCTAGAGTCTTATACCTCTGTCACTCCCATTTGTTCCAGCTGGTTGACTTAGCTTAAAACTATTGTATGCTGTGAATGTACATTATAAATGTTCTGGTTATTTAACTGTGCATTCTTTTAAAGTGTGATAGTTTATTATATGAGGACCTTAACCTTGAAATCTGGGCCCAATTATAAATATTTATGGGGAGGTTTTTTGCATAACACAGTGGTAAAACCTACTGAATATCAGATGCGTTTTTTTAGCACATTCACTTCAGTTGGAATAAATAAATCCCTTAGTTTATTTTTTGTTCCTGTGGCTTTGGAGATGTTTTGTAAAAGCTGTGGCCTGAATAACTTCACATAAAATAACTTCACTGAATGAAAAAATATTTCATGTTAAAATCTTTTTTTTTTTTTTTAAGTACATGGATGTCTCAGTTGTTACTAAGGCTGATAATATAAATATACAGGAATTGGTAAAGGAGCAGCAAGCATTCATCGATGTATCTATAAAAAGCTGGATTAAGCACCTTGGTTGAAAAATCAAATTTAAAATTATGATACTGTCATAGAATCATAGAATATAGAATCACAGGATACTAAGGGTTGGAAAGGACCTTAAGATCATCTAGTTCTAGCCAACCTGCCATGGGCAGGGACACCTCACACTAAACCATAATGCCCAAGGCTCTGTCCAACCTGGCCTTGAACACGACCAGAGACGAAGAATTCACAACTTCCCTGGGCAATCCGTTCCAGTGCCTCACCACCCCTACAGTAAAGAACTTCTTCCTCATATCCAATCTAAACGTCCCCTGTTTTAACTTTGAACCCATTATCCTTGTCCTATCACTACAGTCCCTAATGGAGAGTCCCTCCCCAGCATCTTTATAGGCCCCCTTCAGATACTGGAAGGCTGCTATGAGGTCCTGCAGTGAAAAGCCAATTGCTGGTAGTAAACTACTGAACAGTGTGAAGACCCAGTGTTGTTGTTTTCCACTGTTGCCTTAATTAGAATTTTTCTCATAGATGAGATGACATTAAAGGTGAGAGGGGAGATAGAAAGAATTAGAATGTAAAGTTGTCAGTAAAAGTTCTTGCTACCAAGTGCACATAATAATATGGTTAACAATGAAAAAAAAAATTGAAAACAGGATTAAAATAACATGAACTAATGCCTACATCTTCCTTCTGAAACTAAATAAGTTAAAAGGATGTGTGTGATGAATGGGAAGGAGTTCTGTACTTCCTTAATGATTCGACCTGAAAATCAAACAAGACATTGTATCATATGAAAGTGACTCTGGTCTCTAAATTTGGATTTTATATTCATTATTGTTCTGTTTGTTAGTCCATACTAAAACCACTGATTCCCTTTTGCTGCATATTGAATGAGTTCAGGTAGTGTAATGTTGCCATCAGGGAGAAAAATGTTTTATTTGTTATTCCGGATGGGCTATGATATTCCTGTAAGGTTTTGTGGAATGTTATCCTGTAAACATCAGTGGAGCTAGTAATCATCATACAAATTGATTTCTAACATTCGTGAGAAATCTTGCAGTCAGTCTTAGAATCTTCCCATTCTTCTGCTTTGGACTTTAAAGAGCCATGTACTGTAAGGATAAGAGTACATGTAGAAGACATTGAGATAAAACTTGAGAGAAGTCAATTTGTTGTCTGTAACTAAACACAAGCATAAAACTGAAAATTTCGTGGTCAGGTGTTGTTGGGTAATTAAGACCATTTCTAGTTACCAGGAAAATAGTGTTCTATCTGCCTTGTGCTTTTTATATCTCTTGAAATTCCTGCACTCATAACATCCTGGGAAATTTCAGCACTGGAACATAAATTGGTGTTTTATATCTTTGTAATTTGGATACATGCTTAGAAACTAGCTGTGCCAGATGGAGACACTGAAGGGGAGATGTGATTCTTCTTCACAATATTCACCGGAAGGAAATGGCTTTAACTGTAGCAGCATACAAGATCATTTTACATAACCTCTCCATGTAGTTAGGTATCTCACATTAAATGATCACATGAAGGAGAGAGAATATATATATATATGTCCCTGTGTTAAGATATATATTAGTAACTTTAATATAAAGCAAACGGAATCATAGAATGATTTGGGCTGGAAGGGACCTTTAAAGATCATCCAGTTTCAGCCCCCTTCCATGGGCAGGGACAACTTCCACCAGACCAGGTTGCTTCAAGACCCATCCAACCTGGCCTTGAGCACTGCCAACGATGGGACAGCCACAGCTCCTCTGTGCAATCTATTCTTTCTCCCACCCTGCTTCCATTAGAATTCTTAATATTTCCACAAGATGATATTTCCTGCTAGCTCATCACCAGGATTGGAAATGTACAAACTAAGAAATGTAAGGAAATTGCTGGGTTTACAGTTTTTTTGAGAAGTTCACAGGGTTTTCCACCTCCCACTGTCTTCAAATCAAAGTGCCAAATTACTCCATCCTTTTCAAATTAAGGCACGAGAAGAGTCTGAGTGAATGCTGAGGTGTAATTATCTGAGCAAACCCATCAGACAACTGCAACATCAGCCCCTTTCAGAAGAATTTGGGTTGTGTTAGAGCAGCAGCACTGAGAAAACCTACATGGGGCTTTGTGGCTAGCACGACATTAAAAAATTGATAAACTTCAACATAAACCTGGAGCGCAAACCTGAACTGCAGGTGCGTATTCATTTCCGGTGCTGCTCGCACAGTGTTGTGGCCTCGCTCACAGAATATAAGAATGAATGACAACATAGTCCATGCTCAGCAGCACTGTAAGTGATGGTTCAGTGCTGACTTACTTCCAGCTTTGCCTTGCGAATGACTTCCATACTCAGGCCAGTTTCCATGATGATTGATGGTGTAGTCTACCAAAGGCAGGAGGATTCACTGCACTAAATGTGAACAGTGCGTCATCTGTCCTTCTGCAGTCCTCTTCATCACCAGTGGGGCACTGGCAGTTCTACACTGTCCACATTTGCCATCAGTTTAGTGACTTCACCGACCTATTGATTTTTTCTGGGTTTATGATAAATATAGAGTTCTAATTTTGCTCAAAGAAGGAACGACCTTGTCAGCCAGCTCTCTCTTGCCTGCCACTGAAAGGCTGCTTTCCAGCCTCTGCATTATCCTGTAGTTAAAACCATGGCTGATACCTACACATGCAAGTCCTCTCCCCATTTTGTGCACAACCAACGAATATAGGTGGGCTAGTTTGTCTTGGGGCCAGCACCTTGTATTACATGCATCCAATGTGCAGGAAAACACAGGCATGTAGGAAGACATGTACTGGTAGGATTGGCGGCTATTTGGTTGCAAAGAGTTCCCTGTTGTGCAAAGGCCTCTCTCCTCTGTCCTCAGCTATCCCTCGTCCCCTCGCCACTTCTCCAGCCCTGGGTCCATAGAAGTACATTGCAAAAGAGGTGTGGTGATATGCAGCCTGCAAGGAGCCAGCTGGTGCACAGCATACGTCTGGCAAGCCAGCTCTAGGAGTTTCTCAGAGGCTGATCTGATCCTTCCTTGAGTAGCAGCACACCCCAAACAGCAAAAGCCTGCACCCACTCCCTTGCCCAGCCAGGACATCCTCCTTTGCCAGCTGCCCTGTTCTTTGACATAGTTTTGTCCATGCCTTGTATCTGTTACAATTCACAGTGCACTTCCCAACAGGCATGATGTGTTCCCCTGCCCCGTTTTTGCAGATTGTACAAATAGCAAATGAGCCTGGAAGGGCCCTCGCTGTAGGCTGAAGGTGAGGACCACAGTGCTGTACATGGTTTCAAGGCAGAGATGATGCAGTTTGGATGGCCTCCCTAGAAACATGTCTCTTGGGCTTGTAGATACAGAGGTGTGATGCTGCAGGCCACAGTCACAGAATGATTGGACAGGACCCCTGGAAAGTCATCTTGTACAACAACCCTTCTCAAGCAGGCCCACCTACAGCAGGTTGTCTAGGACTGTGTCCAGATGGCTTTTGGATATATTCCCTGAGTCCTATGCTGTGTGGGAACCCCAGGGGCCCTCTAAATAATCAGAGACCTACACTGTGTATGTAGACAAAAGCATAGCATCCTCACCATGACCTGGTGACTGGCAGAGCGGTGCAGACAGGCAGAAAACCCACATTTGATGCCCTCTCTACCTGTCAGTTCTTCCCAATCTGGACATAATTCAGAGAAGAATCGCTGTCAGACGAGATTTTACAGAAACTGTAGTTTAGGGAAATATTCTACCATACCTAATAGCAGATTTAATAGCATTGAAAATGCAACCTAGAAAAATAAGCAGTGTGTTATTTTGTCAAAGCATTTGTCACTCTTGTGCATGGATACCCAGAATTGCAGCTTCCCAGCTTCTGCTGTAGTCTCAAGCACAGTGAGAACAGTGTGAGAGGTTTACTTGCCAGTTCAAAAAAAACTGTTTAACTAGTTTGGGGGTGGAGCTATTTGAATGGTGACCCTGGTTTTCTATTCTTTGCTCTATGTGTTTGAAGCTTTGGTACATAGGTGGTGTGAGGGAAAAAAGTGAGTGTTGAAAGCTTAAGTCAAGGAGCCAGGGTAAGACTTGAGATCTCCTACAGGTAAGTTTATACAGACAAGTTCTACAGGTCAGTTGTGGTTGAAATTTGGTTGTATTTATTACAGTTGCATAGAGTTAAATATTATTTGGACCAAGATTTATGAGAAGGATTTCATAATCATCTGATTAGTGCATTTGTGTTTAATGTGGAGAGTTTAAATCAATCAAGCCTCTAATCAGTCTGGTTCTTGGTGTGGGGAGCTAATTACATCTTTGCACCAAGTGGTAGAGATGCAGTGAAAGGGGCTCAGGCCTTCTGGAGAAGCTGTTTGTCCTTCTCACTAGCAGATATCAGCTCCTTAACTCCTCCAGAGAAGGACAGGGGAGCAGACTGTGGTACATCGTTGGCTTGGTGAGCACTATTTTCCTTCAGCTTCTGGTGGAAATTTATACCTTGAATTTCAAAGACATCTGTGATATTTGCCCTGTGAGGTTTGACCTTGGTGATTTTGATGTTTCGATAAAGACTTGGTTCATCAAAAAATTCCTAAAATCAAACCCTTTTCATGTGAGGTGCTCAGGAAATAAGAGATGTCTTTTCTAGGGAAGGATGGTAATATAACTTCTTCAAGTTTCAGTCAATCCAGTCTGGATTGTACCTACCTCCAGGAGGGTGGTGAAGCAAGCGTATTGTATCTTCTTCTTCTTGTCCTCTCCTTGTGTTAGTAAGAAAAATGAAGAAGCCATTAAAACTGTAAAAGTTAAATATCTATCAGAAATAATGGCTGAGGAACATACACCATTCTCCAGGATTTATTGCTGTTTGTAGAAAGTGGAATCAACATGCTGGTAAGTAGAGTACAGAAGAAAGTAACTCCTTTAGGTTGTTCAGTGAGTCACTGCTTTCAGGAACCTGTGCATGGAAGTAATGAGTACAGACTTCAGTGGTGGGCCAAGTGAGATTGCAGAAGTGTCAGAGAGGAAAGCAAGACAGTCACAACTTGATTAAGGAGCAGTTCTCTGAATTATGTATAATGGCAAGTAACAGAATAATAGAAATGGTGAAATAGATATTGATTTTGGCATTTGCTGGCAAAACCAATATCAGCAAACCTCTACTTAGCATGTTTATTTATGCAAGGCAGGTCCCTTAAAATGGATTTAGAAACTTCTGAGGTATTCAGGATCTGAAAAAGAAGAAAACAGGGATCAAATCGTGAATAAAAAGAGGAACAAAGATAATAGCAGAGAAGATTTACTGCAAACCAACAGTTATAGGTGGATAACTTTGGCAATGATGCCAGCACTGGCTAGGTTATTTCTGGATATTGTCTGAGTTTTTCTAAAATAAATATTACAAGATACTTTGCATAGGATGGCTCATTCTCTTTAAAACGTACATGGGGCCTCCGATATTTTTACACGTCTTCACCCCACTGACTTTTAAAATAGTCCAGGGGTTAGTGTGCAAATGCAGTATATGAAAGACCTGAATTATTAATTCCTTTTTCTACAGAAGACAGGAGTGAGCATTGCTGTGTTGCTCTGTAGCCTCGTGGATAAGTCCCCCAGGACTTATTCAATTTAAAGTAATAGTCTGTGGCAATGTACCCTTGAACTTCTCCTCCCTGTCAACATCTCTTTACCATTAGACTTCTATTCCACATGGAGTGTGAGAGGGCAATGCCCCACTTCCCCCAGTGGATTGATCAGTCCTGAGGTTCAGTTCACCGAGTGAGTTGTTCAGGGGAAAACCTAGTTTTTGCCTTCTCAATAAAGGCAGCACTTCTAGGAATGCTAGAGAAACAGCACATTGGGCCCCTGAAAAATTGCCAAATAAAATTTAATAGGCTCTGTGGGGTCTTAGACTTACCTGGTGTTAGGAAGTAAACAAACAAGGTGTTTGGGGATTGTGATAGAAAGCTTAGGTTTCTGCCTAAACAAGCCCTGCTTCATAGTGCTTATTTTGCTTGCCATGCCTAGGCACTCAGGAGACCTAATCCTGTTAGTGTTCAGACTATATGACCCTCTTGTAGCATATGTCAAATGGCCAGATTTTTAAAGCTTCACATAGGTAGTCAGGGGAACTTAGTCACTCGCATTGGAATAATGAGTATATGTGTATCAAGATGACTAAGAGTCTGTGTTCAGCAAGTTCAGCAAGCAGAAGTCATCAACCCAATCTCATTTCCTTCTGCAACATGCAAAGAGGACATGCAGAAAGAAATATGGATGGTATGGCTTAGGTTTAGAGAGGTTTATGATATTGTGCCACATGTTACTTTTTATAGGCAAGTTAGGGAAACATGGTCTGCATGAAATGGTTACCAGGTGAGTCTGTCATGGCTGTTACACTGGAGGAGTAAGTTAAGAAAGGTATTGGGGGCAGCGTTCCTCTTATTTTCATTCCTGGATGGTTCCTTATGCATAAAATCTGTATTGCTAGATGTCAGAAAGCAGAATGGGGCTGCAAGTACCCTCAATAGTGTCAAAGTCCAAGTTGTGGCATGTAGCAATGGAAAAGTAGGAAAAGTGGTACAGAAAAATAAATCCAAGTCATCAAGATAAATGTGAAATCCTGTGTTTAGCCAAGAATAGCCAAGAGCATCAGCGTTGTTTGGGTAACGACAGGCTGGATGGCAGAACTGCAGAGAAGCAGCTGTATTATGGTGAACCACAGCCTGAATGTATGTTTACAGTTTCATAGCAGTGTGGAAAGTCAAATATTTGAATGAAATGTGTAAACAGGAGTAATGCTGGAAAACAGAAGTAGTTCCTTCTGTTTACTTGTTGGCAAAACCTGTGCTGACAGGCTGTGTCAGTTTTGGGGTACAGCACTTCCAGGAAGATGTGAGCTACATGGGGCTTTAAGGAAAGATCACAGGTCTGGATAACGTGTGCTACCAGGAAATGCTAAAATGGTTGAGAAGAGGTGCCAGGAAAAGAGAGCTGAGATGATAAAGTATAACAGTCTTCAGATGTCAGACAGGTAGCTCTGAGGAAGGAAGTCAGCCTATGTTCTTTTTCTCTCCTTGGCTTTTATTATTCTTATTCGATCTCAACAAAAAGTTAGAAGAAGATTTCTACTTGTAAGAAAAGTGAGGCACTGGAGTGTGTTATCCAAAGAGGTTACCCGAGTTCACAATCAAAAGGATAGGACTCTGTTTGGGAATAAATTGCATCCATCCTTTCTTTGTGCAGGGATGAGTTAGATGACCTCACAAGATTCCTGCTATCATTATACTCTGACATTTCTATTCATTTCTTTATTTTCTGAGATTTCCAAGACATTGTTAACAGTATGGAGGCAAAGAACTAGACAGTAATTGTACCTCTTGGATTATGTTGGCTGAGTAAGCCCTGGATCACTGGATCACTGAAACATACATATATGTGTGTTTGAGTATATTTATATGCATACATGCATGCATTTTATATATATATATATATATATACACACACATATATATACACACATGTTAATTCCATTGATTCAGGATACATTACCCAATGTTTTCAGCTGCAATGTGTAAACCTGTGTCAGGTATACCCAAAGTGGCCTTTCTCACTGCAGAAAAATAATCAAGCTTATGCCTGATCAACATGAGGAAGTGAATCACTCAGGGGCACTGATGGAAACAAGTGTTCAAGACCAGTCATGTAAGCCAGTACCCTGTGCTGTGTAAATCTCTGCTAGAAAAGCAAGGGAGGGTGAGCTAACTATCTGGATCTCAGACAAAGCCTGACCCAGCTGAAATGGAAAGCGGAATTTAGGCACCCATGGAAGTGATCACACCACTAAAAGCTTACACCTACCATTTCTGTCTAGCTTTTCCCTTCACTAAGGGGTTGGTTGTCTTCCTCTCTGTCCTCTGTGCTCCTGCTTTCATCCTATGGTACCAGGACTCTGCTGGAGCAGTGGTGTGAGTAATGGCCTTTGAGGTTAAGGCTGTGGTGTCCCTGCAGAAAAGGGTCGCAGCAGTGAAAGCCTGTCTTGGTAGCAGTGTTATGGATTGAATTTGTCCAGCTATTCTGCTTAAGCTGTAAAAATCACTTGAAATATCTTTCCCTATTGGGTTATATATTCTTCTACAGTTCAGCAAGGTACTTCTGGCAAGATTTTTCTGTTTCATTTCAAGATGATGGAGTGTTATAAAATCTGGTTTCGTATTCATCTTTCGTCTTGTTTTCTGTTAATGAAGTTGTGAATAAAGCCCGTTGATGGAGCCTTTTAACTCCCAGTAATTGATGTGGTTAACATTTGGGTAATCAGAAAGTGGCATAGTACATGCTAGTGTCAGGAGTCTTACCATGAAAGACAGAGGCAAAAGAAAGCACAGTAATCAGATACCAGGCTTGCAAATCTCTGCTAAATTGATAAATAGCTTTTTTTACAGCTCTCTCTCTGGACAGCTTTCGAGTTTATTTCCTGGTTGTTTATTTTTAATGCTTGCCATTATTTTTCTTTCTGTAGGTTTTCAAAGTGAAAATGAGCAGATGACGAAGTTAAGCATCATTTTCTAGAGATAAGCGCAGATGAGTGGGCTACCTATATTTGGGGAAATACATTAAATCATAGAATCACAGAATGGTTTGGGTTGGAAGGGACCTGAAAGATCATCCAGTTCCAAGCCTATGCCATGGTCAGGGATGCCTTCCACTAGACGAGGTTGCTCCAAGCCTCATCCAACCTGGCCTTGAATGCTGCCAGGGATAGGGCAGCCACAGCTTCTCTGGGCAACGTGCTCCAGCACCTCACCACTCTCACAGGGAGGAATTTCTCCCTAATATCCAATCTAAATCCACCCTCTAGTAAATTATTAGTTAAGGGAGGCAGATAAAAAGAGAAAGGAGAGACACACACTATGTATGGTCTTCGATATGTGTAAATTGCAGTTTGTGCGTGATGCAGCCAGCATGTAGTGACTACAGCCTTTTAATTGGTGTCAGTTTGGGTCAAACTGTGTTATAACTGCACTGTTTTTGATCAACTTCATTTCAAGTACTGTGTTTAGTTTTGGGCCCTTCAGGAAGGACATTGAAATGCTGGAGCAGGTCCACAGAAGGACAACAGAGCTGGTGATGGGTCTGGAGCACAAGTGTGATGAGGAACAGCTGAGGGAACTGGGGTTGTTCAGCCTGAAGAAAAGGAGGCTCAGGGGGGACCTTATCATTCTCTACAACTACCTTAAAGGAGGATGGAGAGAGGTGGGTGTTGGTCTCTTTTCTCACATTACAAGTGATAGGACAAGAGGAAATGGCCTCAGGCTGCACCAGGGGAGGTTTAGATTGGATATTAGTTAACCTTTCTTCACCATAAGGGTTGTTGAGCATTGGAACAGGCTGCCCAGGGAAATAGTGGAGGCACCATCCCAGGAGGTATTTAAAAGATATGTACATGTAGCACTTAGGGACATGGTTTAGTGGTAGACTTGGCAGTGCTAGGTTGATAGTTGGAGTTGATAATCTTAAAGCTCCTTTCCAACCTAGTGATTCTGTGAGTTAGACAAAAAATTTCATACTCCAGAATTATAAATAGAAGTTATTTTATTTCCCTAGTACTATTTAAAGAAGCAGTGGCATAGAATATGTCAGTGTGTGACATTCAGTGCATGCCCCTTTGTTTTATTACAGAAGAAAACAAGAAAAACCCCTGTTTGAAGGATGGCATTTGAGGTACTACACAGCTGTATGTTGTACAAGCTCTTCACACTAGAGATTTGGCAAAGGGCAATATTCTATCATATGCTAATACAAGTCTAAATAGAAAATGTGCTTGCTTATTCCTTTATGTAAAAAATTTACTGCAATCCTCTTATAGTAATAGTAATTCCTGCAAAGCTTTCCATGTTCAAATAGCTTATGTTTGTGATTGGCACCTTAGAAATATGAGGAGTTTAAGTGGATAAGTGAATAGATACAGCACAGTTTGCAAACATTAATCCCCGAACAGCTGTGGGCAAAAGATGTGGGAGGATTGCTCTCTTTGCCAGGGCAGGAACCATGGTGTTGGAGCAGTTGTTTCCTTTCAGCAGAAAACTTCTCCTTTATAATCGCTGCAGAATCTACCATTGCCTCCAGGAATGCCATTGGGGCACACTGGTGGATGCTTCTCCTTCAACATATGATAGCCCCTGGACTAAAGCATTTCAGATTTCTGTAGAAATGACTTCCTGCTCCAGCTTTGCCCCATGCCCATTTTGTTTTCAGCCTCTGGTCAGGAAGCTGAGTGGAAACAGCTGTTGATATAACCACTTTCTTCAAAGTGCTGTTTTTTGCCACACCTTTTCATTGGTTTAATTTTCCTCCCAGGAAGCAAGTGTTAAACTCCAGCCCCACAAAACACTGTGGGAGAAGTTCAGCAGGCAGCTGAGATTTGCTTCTGTATTTCTCCTCTTCTGACGCTGCATTCAGGCTGAAAGCCCCCAAAGCCTGGTATCTGTGAGTGTCTCAGCTCAGGTCCTCTTCCCTGATCTTCTGCCTCTCCTTGCATAAAATGACATTTTCACCTTTAAGAGCATTTCCTCCAGGTCCCATGGGAAAAATAAGACAGCTTTCGTCATCAAGCCAGACTAAGACAAGATAGCCCACATCCCTGGAAGTTCTGTGTTCTTCTCCTGTTTTCCTTGAAGGAAAAATAAAAGCACTTCTCTTCAAGAAGTAACTCCTTTTCTGACTTCAAGTCCCTTATGTTAGAGATGATAGAAACGAAAACACCACAGTCTCTTTCTGAACTGTCTCCACTGTATGATCATTAGCAATCGCATATAAAAAAGAATTAATATTTTGTTAATTAATGGACATCACTTTAGGAAGCAGAATGCAAGGAGAGTGGTCAGATTATATAGCAATCAGATTGCAGTCACCAGAGTTATTGCTTCCTCTATGTAAACACACCCTATGTGCTATAACATGCACCAAATTTTGTCTTTGCCCACTCTCCATTGCAAGATACTCTTGTTGAAGTTTTGGGGTGTTTTAAAACACAGGTCATGAGCAGGCCATCTCCTTTCTAGCAATATATGCCTTTAAAGATTATGGTATCTAAATATTTGGTCTTGTGCCCAGGTAAGCTGTAGTGAGTATTAAATAGGGTGTTTGTGCCAGACGAGAACCCAGAGAGCCCAAAGGCTTTCCTGCAGTCACAGACACATAAGTGAAGGAGGTGTGTGTTAAAGTCCCTGTCTCAGAGAAGTATTTAATCTTGTGTAGAAGCTGGCAAACATCAAGAGAGCCCAGTACAGAATAATAAATAGCTTTACAGTTAAAACTCACGTAGGTTGGGTGATCAACTCTGAATCAGGCAAAATACCCTTTTCCAGCATCGCTCGGGATCAGTTCTAATTACTAGCTCATTAATTGTTCTTGTCAGGTCTGTCTCGTTTTGTAAATGGAAGTTTCAGGATTTCTAGCAGGAGTTGTTTCCCTGTTGGAAAAGCAGACACACCTCCAGGCATTTAGTCCCTCAAGACCTTCCACTTTCCAAGGTTTTACTCCTTTTTCACTTCTGTCAGTTTGGTTGATTGTCATCCAACAGAGCATTTGAAAGCTTTTATAGAGAGACTAAACGAAAAGGTGTGTGTGGTCTCCACCAAGCTGTGTTCAGAGTCTGGGTGTTTCAACGCATGAAAGGGTCTCTGACTAGTTCATGGGCTGAGCTCAGTTCCTTGTCTGTAGGACAGGAGTCACCTCCTCAGCTGCTTAGCCTGGTTTTACTGAAGGATGGGCTCTGTGTTTTTCACATTTAAGATGCCATGGTGAATCGAGAGGTTCTGCTGTGATAAAAGTAAAGCAAAACACCTGGTTCATCACAATATTGCTATTTAAAATTTTCCTTATTTTAAAGACACATGAATGTATGAAATATACTCTAGTGTCTCAAGCACTGCATAAAATCTCTATTCCCTGAAGGGGCCAAATAGTAATTCCAAATGCTGTCCAAGTACGGTCTGGAACTTTGCAGTTGTTCTAGCTTTAATGTACATGAGATTGAAGAAAGAGTCTCCCAGCTCCCCCTTGTGTGGGTGCTCTACTCCTGCTACATCAAGCGGAAAACAACTGTGATCTGTGCTGGTTTTGATCAGATGTTTCTACAATGCTTTGCTGCTGGAAAGAAGAATTACACTGCCACAAATTTTAAATTAACAGAATATGCCTAGCAGGGGTTGGTAGCTCTTGCTCTTCTGATTAATGTCAGGCTTGTAAAGTTGCTTCTCAGACAAAAAGGGCAGCAAATGCTTAAGAGATGTTAAAAACAGAGACACTTCATTTTAGTGGACCTTTGTGTTTTAGTTATAAACTCAGTGAAGCACCTAGGAACAAATCACAAAAGCAAGTAGCATCAGGGGAGCTGAATTAGCTCGTGTCTGTGTTTGCTTTTAATTAGATTTGAAATGGCTATCCCACTGTAGTCAGCAAGCAACCAAGTCAGTACCTTCCCCTCCAGCCTTATTACTGACAATAACCTTAGCACAGAGCTGCTTATTCAGCAGCTGCATGTATAGGTGTTATGTATTGGCAGCACAGACCAGATCTGAAAAACACAGGGCATCTTTCATACAACTCAAGTTTTGCTCTCAAATCGGGGGAGTAGGGGACTTTCCTTTCTGAAATGTCCTTATTCTGGCAGTTCTTTGATGCAGATTTTCTCTAACAGATATTGTCTTGTGATAATATTTTTCTGCTCAACAGTAGAATCAAGGCAGCAGTGGTAGAAAGTACATTGTGTGCCACCTGATGTATTTTTATGGGTTTATTTTTCCCTTATGTACATTTCTATTCCTTCAAGATGTGCTCTGAGACTTTTCCGATTTCAGCATTCTGCCTGTCTCATCTAATTCAATTGTAGGCTTTTCTGGGCAAGGACCATATCTGGATTCTGCTTTCAAGTTTCATTACACAACAGTTCTGCAAAGTCATTTTCCAAAAAAAAAATATCATGATGAGGGAAGGGACTTAACTTGTCCACAGGGATTTGACAAGAGCTAGGGATTTGGACTAGCAGGGATTTGGAAGAGCAGGTCCTGGTCTCCCAGACTTTCAGCAGTACTGTACCTATAGGCACACCTGCCTCCCTGTGCGCCACCCCACTGGAAATGATCAGTGCGATAGCAGATTTTGCTTAGTTTCTGTTGAATAGGAAGAGGTTCTTCTTTTCTTTACTTTGTCATTTTCATATGCTTTTCTTTCAGGTGTGAACAGAAAAGTTACCTATTCCCTAGCAGACTCCGCAGACGGCTACTTCTCAGTTGACCAGTCATCAGGAATCATTATTTTGGAGCATCCACTTGATAGAGAGCTTCAGTCTTCCTATAACATCAGTGTGAAGGCCTCAGATCAGAGCATTGTGCTGACCTTGTCCTCATTTGCCACCGTTACCATTACAGTGCTAGACATTAATGACAACCCCCCTGTGTTTGAAAGAAGAGATTACCTTGTTACAGTCCCTGAAGACACCTCACCTGGCACTGAAGTCCTTTCTGTTTTTGCTACAAGCCAAGACATTGGTACTAATGCTGAGATTGCTTATCTCATCAGATCAGGAAATGAGAAAGGGAAGTTCAGGATTAACTCAAAAACAGGTTTGTAAGGTAGTTCTTGCTTGTAATGAAGAATGAAAGCATCAAAAAGTGTCAATGCTTTGGGGAAAGCTCTTGGGTCAAAACATTTCCAACAACAGACTCAGAGCTTGTCAATGTGAAATTAGTTGCACAGTTAAAAAACAATTTTAGGTTGGAGGGTGATATAAATTGCAGTCACACTCAGCTGCTCCAGCTCAAGTGGAGAATGCTTTTCTCCATTAGTACGTCTGTTGAAGTCAATGTAGATGTGACAACCCATTAGCCAAACTGTGTAACCTTCACCATTATGAACACTTGCAATGTTTACCCTCTTACCAGCTGAGTACAGCCTCAATTGCCTCAACCTTAGCAAGCATCAGGGCAGTGCTCTCAGGACCTAATGTGATTAGCTGGCAGTCCTAATGTAATTGCTGTTTATGCAGCTACAATAACTTATGTTGCTTCTGATTTGTGTTGTCTAACAGTTGACTTCAGCTGTGGTTTGGGTTTGGGGTTTATTTGGTTATAGATCACAAATTTTAAAAACATACTGCTGCTTCTTATTAAGAAATACTAAGAAAAGCTACCTTATTTGGTGAAAATGGCTCGAATTCTTCTCCAGTTTCCTTAGAAATTCCTTAGTGGGATATATTCTTTATCCCCATTGAGGTTTTAATCCATCAACAGTAAGCTGTGATCCTTCTGTGCTTCCTGTAGTGGATCCCCTTACTTTCATAACATTCAGGATGGCCAGTATGAATCTGGATTTTGAAAGCTGGAAGTATCACTTGTTTGAGTGCAGCTGTAATAGCCAGTAACCTGCAAAACCTCAGAATGATGTATTGTGTCATTTATATTACTGTGTGCAAAAATCTCTCTCCACTCTGTGGAGGCCACTGCCTTACATGTAAGGGACTTAACATAATTGTGTGTTGTCTGTTATCTTCATAATGTTGATTAGTGCTAACAAAATTTAAACATAAATATGCCTAGACAGCGATACTTAACTTCACATTTAACAGTGAAGCCAAGGAGATAAATCAATAAAAAACCATAATGAAGCTTAATCACATAGAGAGAAAAAAAACCTATTTATTATTCACTAATGTGTGACAGCTCCATTATTATCAGTTTAGAGGCAGGAGCTCAGTTTCCAGACAGGCGGGTGCTGATGTAGCATGCCTGATCAGGGCTTGAAAAATAATGCCTTTCACACCATTTAACAGTCGGAACTCTCTGCTAGCCACTTGGAAGCTTCTCTTCAGGGCTTCTGCTTCCAGCAAGTCATGCTGAAAGGTAGGATTCATTTGGAGAGAGCCCAGACAAGATTAAGAATGATCTGAGGTGTGTAAAATGTGGCTTACCAGGAAAGACTGAAAGAATTGAGGCTATTTAAGCTAGAAAAGAAAAGACATGCTGTTAGTATTCAAGCCTGTAAAAAGTACCTATGAAGAGAAGGGGAATGAACTGTTTTCCATGCCTACTCGTGAGAAGTTGTGAATGGGCTTAAATTGTGTTTGGATTATTTCAGTTAAATGATAGGGAAAAAATTCCTAACTGTAATGATTATTAAGTACTGAAGTGCATTTCCTAAGAAAGTTAGGAAACTGATGTCATTTTGGAGGTTTATAGGAACATTAGATACAAGTACATTTGAGAATGATTGCATTTAGCTGACCTGTGTTGGGCAGCAGTTGGACGAATTGACTTTTATGCCACCTATATCCCTGAGCCTGATGGTTCTATATCAGAAAGGATTTAGCTTGCCAAGGTTAAGGGTTTGCATTTAAGTCTTTTCTGCCATGCCCAGTACTACTTCCTTCAAGGCATCACTGATTATCTGTACACAGCCCACTTGCCTCTTCTTGTTAAGGTTACATTTGAAACAAGTAGAGGGCTTGCAAAAAAAACATTTCTATCCTACAGGGACTCTAGGTGCATGGAGTAAGTGAAGTTATAGAGAATCTTAGTTGTGATTCTGTAGTGAGGGAACCCAAAATTTAGAAACCTAGTTGAGTGGGGAAGTCCCTGTTTAATCACATAAATGATAGACAACTGGTTTCTCAAAGGTACTCTTACCCCATTCATTTGTATTTAATTTGTGAGAAGTTAATTACATGGGAGTGAATTTCTATTGACTTGTCAGGGCTGATTTCCAGAGTTGGCATCCAGTTCTCCCACAGCTCTGCACATGAGCCCAGGTAAATGGGTGGATTTGTTCCCCACTTCTCCATTGATAATACTCATACAGTGAAAGCTATTTTAATGAGAAACCATTCATTGCTTCGTGCCTTGTGAAGGTCCTTCCTGCAAAGGCAACCCAAGTGCAATTGGTATCATTCTTTAATCAAACAATAGCAGCAGAAACCTGACCAAATATTTTTACTATGTTGGGCAGTGTTAGTTTGTGTTGTATGTGTGCCATGTACACATGATTGTGTACTGTTTACTACAAATTCTTTAGTCCATAATGCTATTTGGTTATCTCTGGCTGTTGACATTCCCTCCCTTGCTTCAAAGGAGTGATTTCCATTTTGGATGCTTTGGATTATGAAACGTGTAAGGATTTCTACTTAGTAGTGGAAGCAAAAGATGGAGGTACTCCAGCCCTGAGCGCCGTTACAACTGTGAACGTGAATGTGACAGATGTCAATGACAATGCACCAAAATTCAGCCAGGCGGTCTACAGCGCGGTCATCAGCGAGGACGCTGCCATTGGCGAGTCAGTGATAATGGTGAGTGAGGCTGTGGCCAGCCCTTAGGCAGGACAGAGGCCTCTGCTACACAGAATCGTAGCATCAAATAGGTTGGAAAAGACCTTTAAGATCAGAAAGTCCAACCTTTACCCCAGGACTGCCAAGTCAACCCATGTCACTAAGGGCTTGTCTGCATGTATTCTGAACACGTCCAGGGACGGTGACTCCACCACTTCCCTGGGCAGCCTGTTCCAGTATTTGATCACTCTTTCAGTGAAGAAATTTTTTCCTATTATCTAATCTAAATCCCACCTGGCACAACTTGAGGCCATTAGCTCTTATCCTATCACTTATTACTTGGGATAAGAGTCTTGACCTTTAATAAAATACTGCTGCAATGTTTAATAATGGTAACTACTGCGTCTTGAATCACCTAACAGTTCTCTAGCCAATACTCTGCATCTGCTACAGCTTTCCAGACTGCTACCAGTTTTCTCCCAAAATAAAGTAGTAGTAGTCCAACTGTCTCTTTTTAACCCCAATATGCTGTCAAAGAGCAATGGTATATTTAAGGAATTGCATTTCATGAGTCATCTAGAAACAAGTGGATTTTACTGGAAAGGGAAAGTTCAACTTTTCAGTGAAATGCATAGTATTTGCATAGTCTGGCATGCAGCAGGCTGTACCCAAACCTCACAACACTCTTATCTTGGAACTTTAGGATGCAGAAATAAAGTGTTAAACAGAATATTGAGATTAAAATATTGTTTATTTTTTAAGGCTAGAATTTTGAGAAGGCACAAAGGGGAACTGTGTACCAAAAATTGATTGGCTTGACGCTTGCATTGATGCTGTAGAGATAGCGGTTTAGTTGTAACTACTCTGATGGAATAAAAAGTCTTATTTTTTGGGGTGTTAAGTAATTAATGTCTCATATAGATTGCTTAATATTAGTTTTGCTTATTTTCACTCTTTTCTCAATAAAGTTGATAGCAGAAGATCTGGACAGCCCATCCAATGGCCAGATTCATTTTTCCATCGTGAATGGGGATCGAGACAATGAGTTCTCTGTTGATCCTGTTTTAGGACTTGTGAAGGTTAAAAAGAAATTGGACAGAGAAAGGGTAAGACATGTAGGACTTCTTAACTTTCAATGACTTACAGATGTGTATTGATCTCAACTCTGCTGCTAGCTTGTTTTGAAGAAGCTTCTTGTATATTCTGCAATGGTCAGGCTAGGATGCTCCAACAGGTCTTTCTAATGTTAGAATCATGGAGTGGTTTGGGTTGAAAAGGACCTTAAGATCATCCAGTTCCAACACCCCTGCTCACACTACACTAGGCTGTTCAAGGCCCTGTCCAACCTGGCTTTGAACACTAACGGGGCAGCCACAGCTTCTCTGGGCAACCTGTGCCAGTGCCTCAGCACCCTAACAGCAAAGAATTTTTTCATTATATCTAACCTAAACTTCCCCTGTTGAAGTTTGAACCTATCACCCTTTGTCCTATCACTATAGTCCCTAATGAAGAGTCC